>WNWK01011785.1:32500-62829 GCA_009830355.1 Cherax destructor | reverse complement strand
CTTGTTGCTCCATTCAGTGATATCCCATAAATATCTGAAGTGGCAAATCCATATTTATCACGTAGAATGGCAGGTAAGAGATCGTCTGCATTTGAAGGGTAAATGGCCCCAGCGAGCACCTCAATACACACTGTATTTACTCTCCTTCTGTATGACTCGGCCATTGCTGAGAAAATGAAGTTGTCAAAGCTGGCCACCAGAGGCGCCTGACAGCACACCCTCACACCACAGTGGTCGGGCAGCAACTGATGAAGTGTGTATTTGTATTCAAGGGAAAGCACTAAGCCCATAGAAAATATACAGCGCTTTATGAACTACAGATATCTGATAATTTCCACAATTACCTCCAACTACTAGTATAACAGACCTCTTATCAATAAATAAAATCTTCAGAAACAGAACTAATTTAAGAAATCACTTGCCTTCATTAGAGAATCAACATATTGTTTCTACTTATGTACATATCTAATGTCTACGCTCACTCTACGAACCCTCTTTAATGCTAGCTTACCTGGGCGAAAAATACGTCAGTGACGAAGCCGTGATAAAAGACAGACTCAATCACTCTTTCAACTAACATTCTTTTAAGCAATTTGTGGCTCTTAAAACGCAAAAAGAAAAATCACGGGCAGTCCATTTAGCCAGAATAAAATATCAAAGTCAAAGTCTTCACCAATATTTTGATCAATTTGTAGCTTTTAAAATCTTTATATATATATATATATATATATATATATATATATATATATATATATATATATATATATATATATATATATATATATATATATATATATATTATTATATATATATATATATATATATATATATATATATATATATATATATATATATATATATATATATATATATATACGTGGAAAAAAAAATCTGCATACACTCTACTGACAATACTAGCAGATATTCTCAACAGACCTGTTGCCGTAATCGGGCCAGTTATATATTTTTTTTCTATAAGGTGTTAAATTATCCACCTTTTGGCATAATAGTTATCTAAATGACAAGAGGATCTGGTAGTATTATAAACGAATTTATCAGACTGCTTCTCTCGCGCTTAATAAACAAAAGAGGTTCCAGTACAGTGTGGCTCCCTGGTATTAGTTATCCAAGAAGAATAAAAGTCAGAGCATCGTTTCTGGAACAATTCACAACCTGCTTTTTGGAACCTTTAGACGACGTTTCGGTCCACCCAGGACAATCATCAAGTCACAATAAAGCGAGAAAATGGGAAGACCCTGAAAACAGATAGAAAAGAATTTTGTGTGTGTGTCTGTATTCTGGAATGATGTACAAATATATTTTTGTTTCATTCAAGTATCGGTAATGAATGAACATTTAACGTTGAAGTGTTACGATACGTGGCATCTGAAGTAGGCGCTATGTAACCCAGCACAGGAAGAACAATGTTATGCACGCGCAATATACAACCCAACACAGGTGCGTGAGTCTGTGCAGGTGTAATATACATTTCAGGTAAGTCAGGAAGCATTGGTGGAACATACAACTCATTGAAGCAAGCTGGGTGAACGTAATATACAACACAGTACACATACACAAGGTTGAGCTAACGTACAGCCAAGGTAAGTTAGGCTGTGTAGATGTACAACCCTGAAACACACCACTGAACGACGACGTGTAATGTTGGAAGGAAATTAATGTGATTCTTGAAAAAAAAATCGAATAGTGAGTAAGCGAACTGTCACAACCCAAAATTGAACCACTGTTAAATTAATAATCCATTATCAACCGTAAAGAGCATGGTGTTAAGAGTTATATCCAGCAAGCTGAACAGTGCATTGCAATACCTAAATCCACTAGCCACCACATAAATTTGATTAATATATATATATATATATATATATATATATATATATATATATATATATATATATATATATATATATATATATATATATATATATATAGTAGCATGCATTTTGTGTATGTCAACAACAACAGTTTATGGGTGGAAACAATTATGCAGATCAACTGGCTAAAAGTGCTGTTAAAAATATAAGATGTTTTTGAAATCCCTAATGAAGCTATGCATAGCACACAAAAGAACGTGTGTTATGCATAGCTTCATCAGACATGAAAACTGTACCGTTGTTTATTACAGGCGCCTTTGTGGCGAGAGGCGCACACAGGGAAACCCAGTAACGCAGACTAAGCCTCCCACTGTGCTCATCCTTACACTCGACTTTGCTCTACTTTTTCAGAACAGTAAATCACTCTCCATTGTTCACGTAAGATACGCTCCGGTTCTCCAGCACAAAGAAAACTATAAAACACTGACCAGACTCTGACATCCAACAACTGTTTGTTTAGTGCTGCACTTCGGCCCCTTTCCTTTCCCAGTCCATATAAGCCATTCTCTATTTTTTTTTTTTTTCATTTTGAGTGATCATCCCCACCCTCTTCATTCTCCCTTGAACCAATCCGCCGTTTAGATCCTTCTTAACCCTTTCTCTCTCCATTTAGACGAATTCCACCTTCCTTCGTTTAGAGTCATCTCTCTCGTTTCTCCCTTCAAGAAATAATCACATCTTAAAGCCATTCAGGGGACAGTAAACCAATCCTACAAGTACGATATAAGCGTCAGTTTACGACACCGATGAAGGAGCGCTATCAAAACTCATGGCCAGAATATCTTACACTGGTTCGTGACTTCTGTACTCACTCCCACCCACCCTCTCCAAATAAAAAAAAATAAGGGGTAAAAAGTGGTAACACGAAAGCATGACATGAGTGAATTATGAGGTGAAGTTGTTTGTAATGGAACTGTGATGTAATTAACTTTTCCCAAAGTGTGTGTAATAGCACTGTGTGTTGTAATTTATCCGAGGTGTGTGCAAAAGCGCCTGAAGTGTTATTAACAGTGGCCAAGGTGTGTAATGACACCGTACGAGTTGGAATTATATGATTCCATCCATAAAAATGCTTATCTTGAACATAAATCTTACTACTCATAGAATAACAAGATCCCTAAACACGTAAAATTCTGCAAAAAAAAAAAAAAAAATGAGGACAGTTTGTTCTCATGACGCTGTATCGTCTGAACAGATCTTCAGGAAAACTGTGTTTCCCCGAGTGAGATTCACGGTAAAAGCTGGCTGGGTGCGACCAGCCATGAAATCCCGTCAGGGACGTTCACCAAGAAGGCCAGCCAAAAGGCCAACCGTAAGTTGAGCTAAAAGTCCAGCCAAGGAAGTCTAGACAAAAGTCCAGGCAGGAAGGCCACCCAGTGAGCATTGATTATTCCCAACACGCGTGTACCGTCAGCGAAGGATTTTCTCTTAAGAGCAATATTGTCTTGGGGAGAAGCCGACGATGGCTAACTGCCACTTCTTAATAGTAAGTGATAGATGCGGGAACCACCACAGGGTATTTCTCTATCTGGGATTTTCTCCCTTGTCCTCGAAGTGACCATTCAGGGTATTCGTGATAATTTTATAGACTTTTTTTTTTTTCTCTCTCTCTCTCCATTGCGGATTTGCATGGTTGGAAAAGTATAACTTACAATACAATGAGATGGAAAGGTTAATTATTGTTACAGAAATAATATATAATTATTGGAAAGCTAATTATCGTTACATAGAATACACTGATTATTTTTCCCCGTACGACTGTATCCAGACTTAGGTCTGGATACAGACTTGGGTCTGGATACAGACTTGGGTCTGGATACAGTCTTGGGTCTGGATACAGTCTTGGGTCTGGATACAGACTTGGGTCTGGATACAGTCTTGGGTCTGGATACAGTCTTGGGTCTGGATACAGTCTTGGGTCTAGATACAGCCGTAAGGACTGCGACTGATTTAAAAATGTTAATAAAATTAATAATTATTAATTTATGGGAAGCGCTAAATCCGTAGGGATAATACAGCTCTTGGAGAATGGGAAGCAATTATACTCTATCCAAGGAAAGGGAGGAAAAAGTCCGATTTCATGGATCAAGAGCCCCCTTAACAGCATCAAGACTGTATCCACAGTTTGCATCATATCGATAGAGCAAATTACGCGATTAGGCCGCACTCCATTAAACGATAATTCCGAAATTTCCATAGACTTAACAATGGGCTCTGATTAGACCCATTGTGAGCTCTGTAAGCCTTCATTTTTTGGGGGGGAGCAGAGAAGCTTTACCGTTCAGAGGATGAGCATTCAGGGCAATAAATTAGAATTTTACACGGCACTTAATCCCGTCCACCCATTTTCAGGGTAACGCTAGGGCCATCAAATGTTAAAATTAATGTTAGAAATCTAAACAAAAAAATTGCAATGCAGTTAAAAATCGGTATCAGTACCACATACTTATATCCCCCCCTTCCCCTCCCCAGTGACTCGTTCATCAGTCTCAATGAAATTTGCAAATACTGGGATTTAATTAATTCTGCCAAATGTCTGTGTGTAGTGTATGCCACGACCAATCAGTGGCAATTACGTTTTAATAATTATTAATTTGGTACACTGTTGACTTGGTGCCAAATACCCGAAATTACAGATTTAAACAACATATAATTTAGTCGTCCTAGTTAAGAGCATAATAAGAGAATACCTCTCGTTCCAAAAATCAAATGATTTGAACATCGCGTATTTCCAGTACACTATATTTTTTTATTAATACTGCTATTACTACCACTGTAGACTTCTAGTGTCTGGGGATGGGAAGCAACCACCCCTTGATCCAAGGAGGGAAAGGATAGATTCAGTTCCTTGCCCCTAGAGCTTCTCACCAACATTTACATATCTTCCTTCTGTTTACCTGGAGAGAGTTCCGGGGGTCAACGCCCCCGCGGCCCGGTCTGTGACCAGGCCTTCATCAACACAACAACTTTTACTCTATACAATACGTCTTTGTGTTAGATGGAAACAAGATGTTTATATCCATTAATAAGCCAAGTTCTGGGATAATTGCTCTAAAACATTATCTTTTCAAGTTGTACAAGTGGAATGCAACTAAAAAAAGAAAAATCGATATAATCTAAGAGCTGTATTATGAATTTTAAAAACTAATAAATTATTTACAACTATGTTAGGTATAAAGGAATATTGTCGCGTTGTAGTGCACACACACACACACACAAACACACACACACACACATACTTGGCACATATGTATGTACACATGCTGTCTGCAACAATGACATACATTGTAAGTTATATACTCAGACTGACATGAGTAATACACAAAGGCTGCATGATTAATACATAGTATGACTGAGCAATATATACAAACCGCATGAATAATACACACAGGCTGTCTGAGTAATACACACAGGCTGCCCTGAATAATATAGATTACGTGAGTACTACACACAAGCATATATATATATATATATATATATATATATATATATATATATATATATATATATATATATATATATATATATATATATATACATATATTCTTCTGTCAACAAATCGGCCGCTTCCCACCAAGGCTGGGTGGCCCAAAGAGAAAAACAAAAGTTTCTCTTTTTAACTTTAGTAATGTATACAGGAGAAGGGGTTACTAGCACCTTGCTCCCGCCATTTTAGTCGACTCTTACGACACGCATGGCTTACGGAGGAAGAATTCTGTTCCACTTCCCCATGGAGAAAAATCCATAACCCCCACAGTCTGGATATATATATATATATATATATATATATATATATATATATATATATATATATATATCTAGTGCCGAATAGGTAAAACTGGTCAATTAGCAAGAACTCATTTAAAATTATGTCCTTTCTAAAATTTTCTCTTATACGTTTAAATATATATTTTTTCATTTATGTTAATGTAGAAATTAATAATTTTGCACCAGAAGAACCTTCGAAAACTTACCTAACCTTATTATAACAAGCGCAATTCAATTTAGCCTAATCCAACTAAATATAATTTAGATAAGTTTACAATTATTTAATAATAAACAAACACAACGAAATATATTTTTTTCGTTATGCTAATAACGATTTTTGCGAAATTATTGCATACACAAATTTTCGCTATGCCAAATTCTACAAGTTTTACCTATTCGGCACGACATATATTTTTTCAACACGTCGGCCGTCTCCTACCGAGGCAGGGCGACCCAAAAAAAAAAACTTTAACCATCATTCACACATGATCACTGTCTTTGCAGAGGCACCCAGATATGACAATTTAGATGTCACTCCAAACAGCCAATATCAGAAACCTCTCCTTCAAAGTGCAGGCATTGTACTTCCCACCTCCAGGACTCAAGTCCGGCTAACCGGTTTTCCTGAATCCCTTCACAAAATATTACCCAGCTCACACTCCAACAGCTCGTCAGGTCTCAAAAACCATTCGTCTCCATTCACTCCTATCTAATACGCTCACACATGCCTGCTGCACGTGAAGGCCCCTTGCCTACAAAACCTCCCTTATCATGTCCCACCATCCTTTTCTAGGTCAACCCCTACCCCTCCTCTACAGATTTATACACCCTCCAAGTCGTTCTATTTTGCTCCATCCTCTCTAAGTGACCAAACCACCTCATTAATCCTTCTTCAGCCTTCTGAATAGTACTTTTAGTAACTCCACACCTCCTCCTAATTTCCACACTACGAATTCTCTGCATAATATTTATACCACATTGCTCTTAGATACGACATCTCCACTGCCTCCAGCCTCCTCCTTGCTGCAGTATTCACAACCCAGGCTTTACACCCATAGGTATCACTATAGATACGTTTGTTTTGTGTCTCCATACACAGACACCTCATTGCACCACTCACCTGTTTTCCTTCATCAAGTCTATGGTTAACCTCGTCCTTCAAAAGCCCATCTGCTGACAAATCTACTCCCAAATATCTGAACACATTCATTTCCTCCACACTCCCTCCCTCCAATGTGATATCCAATTTTTCTTTACCTAACTCGAATGATACCCTCATTACTATACTCTTATTTATGTTCGCTTTCAACTTTCATTACGAAAATAGGATGTAAGGTTGGAAGGAAGCTAAACTCTGGGTTTTAGCTGGACGGAAAAATAGTTGCTAAGAGCACTGAATACATACGTAGCTTACATAGGCTGGCAAAGCTGCTTTCACGATCATAGCGGAGAGGCGGCACCTGCAGCCCAACTATTGAACTAGAGGAGAAAAGTGTTGAAAAAGAGGTGGTGGTAAACTGGGGCACAGACCGCGTCCCTACCTACAGGTTACTAGCACGAGGCTACTAACCTAGTGTATTCAATAATATATTTGTGGGAGTTTTACCAAAGTACCAAATTTAAATTTAAATATATGTATATGGTTTATGGCAGGAATGGAGACCAATGGCAAAGTTATGTTACCTCGATCATCTTCCTCTGAAGGTAAACTCCCTGAAATTGCCCCTTGGAACTAATTATCACTAATGTAATCTCATAAATCGTATTACCATTGACAATAGCGAACAAGAAAATGTAAACGAATGACTAAGAACTATGCAAATTGGAGGTGAACAATGTAAATGTAATGTGGGAGAGTCTGATTCACAGCTCATCACAATTAAACTATTAACTAACTTTTAGAGAATGGAAAATCCAACGACATTACTCGCAAGGCAGCGATAGTTATATGGCACAGTAAAAAAAATGATGAAATAGCTAATTGACCTCACAAATGCACAGCTATGTTAGGGGAAGGCGCTTACCTAAAATGTCTAACTTTCGGGAGATCTGCGCAGCTTTGTATTCAGGATGCCGTCAAGGTCCGCATATTTCCATGTAGATTATATCAACGCTATCTGCGGGTAATAAAATATATTTTATTCCTAGTGTTTAGTGGGCCTCTGTCCCATTGATTTTTTTATTCATGGAAGCGCTACCTCCGTACTGATTCCATGGGAATGGGAGGCAATCAGTTTCGATCCAAGGAACGGGAATATGACTCCAATTTCTCTGACCAAGATCCCTTCACAATAGTCTTTACCTCGCATACGAAACAGGACATCAATAAAAGTGTTTTTCTTCTTGTTACAGTTATGATACGTATTTTATTAGTGAAAGCTAACATTTGGCATAGGTAAAGGACTCTTGGTTCAGGGAGTTGGAGCTGATCATCCCCTTCCATAGATATAATCTGGCTGCCTCCCATTTTCCCAGGCATTGTAGGATCCCTATGGGTTTAAGGTCCCCGTATGTCATAATATACAGGATGCAACAAACAATCACTGGGTCAACTGGGTGATGACTCGGGACAGTGGTCTACCCCAGCGAATGATATTTATCATATAATACTGAAGTTCAAAGTGTATAGTTTGCACTTTATCCTTTACAAATACACTTTTATAACTCATTTTGCATCAAAATGTAAAAAAAAAAAAATTAATGTCAATAATCAAGGGAAATTTTTCGACACAGGACTAAACTAATCATGAAGTAAAGTAGAAAGTCAACTCGTACTAATATGATGGCAGCGACTCACACTGTGACTAGTGTTAAATGTCGTACAAGATGCAGTGGCCAAAACTATGAAGAAAATACATTTAATGAATAGTTAATGAAGCAGTGAAACGTTAAAAGAACACAGATTTACCTGCGGTGATGAAAATAGAAATAAAACCGCTCACCTTCAGGGTTGCTTGATGATAAACACTTGTATTATTTTCAAGTTGCGAGAGGCACTGCCTGTGAGGGGACTGCCTGTGAGGGCACTGCCTGTGAGGGCACTGCCTGTGAGGGCACTGCATGTGAGGTCACTGCCTGTGAGGGCACTGCCTGTGAGGGCACTGCCTGTGAGGGCACTGCCTGTGAGGGCACTGCCTGTGAGGGCACTGCCTGTGAGGGCTTCTTCACAAGCAGATGATGGAAGGGAACGAGATGCTCCAAGTTCTGCGGTAGAGCAGCATCTGTGAAAATAATATTTCATATGGATTATTCTTCACTACAATAGTTTTTTTTTTTTTTTTTTTTTTTTTAAACATTCAGATACATATCCATACACTTATCAGATATACCCAATATATACACAGTACATCATCATAACTCAATTTCAAAAATCATCTCAATGTATAATATATTATGCACACATGTGCTAAGAGGGCTTCAAAAGGAAACTACTAACCCTCCACGCCACACACGTCGAAGTGACACATCTTGAAAATGAACCCCTAACCTTTCACATATCATTATACCACAACAACGTACAATTCCAAAATGGCAACAGACAAATATTATTCTACTCGCCTTTGACTTACACTATACCGTATAAGTAATGCATACATAACATAAAGAGAAGCCCAAACTGCTAGTTGACAAAACATTCTCCTCAACCCACTCCAACATCCAAATGAAAATCAAAACAGCTTCCCATAACCTATAATGCTTTCACAATAATAATAATTACTTGCCCTGCCCCATTATACATACAGATCACAAAATGATCTAGAACAATCACCACAACACTTTACATACTGAAATATACATTTACATTTATGAAAATATCCCTCACAAAATATTACATGTCATTGCATCATTACTAAATGCAATACAAATACAAACATTGTTATATGCCACAATCTTTTTATATATAAACTTTTTGGATAACCATAACTCCAGAAGACACCATCATAAATCTTCATTGTAACTCCCTAAAAATACTACGAAATTAAATACATTGCCACAGAACCCTACCTAAACACAACATTCATATTTTCACCATGCCCTTTACACCTGACATAGGAAATTTCTTCACAACAATATACGTTATCTAATACAACAAGTAATAAGTTGTATACCTTTATAATGTAAAGTCTGATCCCCGTCTACACATTATACATTAGAATATAGAGTTTCTAACATGTAAAATAACATGCATCTGAGAGGTAAAAACCCCAAGCCCCTGTCATATAACATATCATTAAATCCTAATGCCCACCCCAACACTAACCTTCATAAATATTTTCGTTTCACATTCCACATTACCCTCCTCCTACATACATGTTATACACAACCGTAACTACCATATCAATCAATCAGCCACTATCAATTATGGAGTAATGCAATTACCCCTCATTATGACATATACAAGTATAACCTTACCAATAATTAATCATATGTCACACAACTCCAAACACATCAAAAGCAACGCCACCACTGGCGATAGAACCAAATAAACTTTTATACCCTACTACAAACCTTGTGCATCAACAAAATCCTGTATAAATTACAATGCTTCCCTAACCTACCAAAGCCCTTTACATTTAAATCTATAACCCTGGCCAATACATAAAGGTCGGTCCATAATCAAGAACATACCCATCACACAAAATCTATGTCTCTGACGTGCCACAGATCATTACTACATTATTATATGAGACAAGATTATTTCCAATAGGCAAAGACCACCACCATACCCCCACCTACACCCCGCTCAACCAAACTCTACCTTAGACAAAACCACACTAAAACCCCTGAATATACCAAAATCCCCTCCCCCCCAACCCTATGTAAAGCCCAACGCAAAACTAACCCTGTCCGTACCTCATCCCTAGCCACATACATTCCCGCCACCCCCTTCCCATCCCTATTTCGTCCACTGTCACCCACATTTTGTCAAAGAATCAACTCCCTCCTTCGAAACTGCTCACCCTCCCCCCCTCCACATCCATACACCCTTCCCCGCCAACAAAAACAACCACAACTCATTCACTACTATCCAAACGCCCACAAAACCGTACATCCCAACTAACACACCTTACACACCTGGCCAAGCCCCTTTTGACCTAGGTAACCCCTCACCCTAACAACTCCCCCAAGACCATCCCCCTATATTCCACTACAAAAGCCTTCTCCCATTCCCTCCCATACACCATCCTATTTCTACATTTAGAACGATACATGTAACACGCTAAGGCCCAAATTCTTACCCCTATTCCCACCTCCCTCAATCTCCACGATCCGCATACAAAATCTACCATACAGTACATCAAACCCCTTCTCACCCTAGCAGTGACACCCTCAAAATCTAAAAACAATGCCCTCAGCAAAGGTATGCCACCCCCCCATATCTTCACCATTCTCCTCTACCTCACTACCCTTCTGCTTCTTATCATCTTCCTGTGACACCCTAGGCAGGGTGTGACATATCTCCGCAGAACCATCCACTATCTCACTCCACAGATTCAGCTGTCATTCCACATCTCCCTCAGGCACCCCAGCACCTTTGGCCTCCACCACATTATGCAGCATCGTGCCTTCCTCACCATGGTTCATACCCCTCCTCATACAATCAGCTGCCATATGATCATATGCCCCACACAAGCGGCAAGTACGTCTCTGCCCCATGTAAGTTACATACACTTGTGTTCTGAAATCAGCCATCACAATGTAGGAGGGAATAGGTCGTCGAATGGTCATCTTCAAGGAATAAGTTCCCTCGAATAGGCCCTCCAGTGGCCCCTCAATCCACTTCCCAGCTGTCACTGCATGCACTATCCCATATTCACCGAAGATCTTCATAATGTCCACTTGGTCAGCCTCAAACGGTACGTTTTTAACACGTACCCAAGAATATGCCTGGGACACATCCTTCAGTCGTACCTGCATGGTGGAATTAACTGTATACACTTTGTTGTGATGCTGATCCACCAGTCGTTCATACACATCAGTTGCCAGAAGCTTTACAAAGACACGGTTGACCCCATTCAGGGCCACTCCATACAAATCAGTAGCTTCTATGCCATAGACATCCCTCAGTATAAGCGGTAGAACTGTTCCTGCCGTAGCCGGGTGTAAGACTCCTTTTACCATGTCAATACACACAGTTTGCTGCCGGCGTCTGCCTACAGCCGCCATGTTGACAGAAAATGCTAGCTCACTAGGTTCCCACCAGATGGCAGAGCTCAGCGTCGCACCTCCTCACCCAACCAGAGCTGGGCGACGAATGACTTCAGAAAATTGACGGATAGCTACCCTCTCCAATAAATAAATGAATATATATATATATATATATATATATATATATATATATATATATATATATATTTTTTTTTTTTTTTTTTTTTTTTTCAACAAGTCGGCCGTCTCCCACCGAGGCAGGGTGACCCAAAAAGAAAGAAAATCCCCAAAAGAAAATACTTTCATTATCATTCAACACTGTCACCACACTCATACATAATCACTGTCTTTGCAGAGGAGCTCAGATACGACAGCTGAGAAAAGTCCCTCCCAGCTGTCACTATCTCAGACCCCTCCTTTAAAGTGCAGGCATTGTACTTCCCATTTCCAGGACTCAAGTCCAAATAAATCAATTAACTGGTTTCCCTGAATCCCTTCACAAAATGTTACCCTGCTCACACTCCAACAGATCGTCATGTCCCAAAACCATTCGTCTCCATTCACTCCTATCTAACACGCTCACACATGCTTGCTGGAAGTCCAAGCCTCTCGCCCACAAAACCTCCTTTACCCCTTCCCTCCAACCTTTTCTAGGACGACCCCTACCCCGCCTTCCTTTCCCTACAGATTTATACGCTCTCCAAGTCATTCTACTTTGATCCATTCTCTCTAAATGACCAAACCACCTCAACAACCCCTCTTCAGCCCTCTGACAAATACTTTTAGTAACTCCACACCTTCTCCTAATTTCCACATTCCGAATTTTCTGCATAATATTTACACCACACATTGCCCTTAGACAGGACATCTCCACTGCCTCCAGCCTCCTCCTCGCTGCAGCATTTGCAACCCATGCTTCACACCCATATAAGAGTGTTGGTACCACTATACTTTCGTACATTCCCTTCTTTGCCTCCATAGATAACATTTTTTGTCTCCACAGATACCTCAATGCACCACTCACCTTTTTTCCTTCATCAATTCTATGGTTAACCTCATCCTAAACCCATCCGCTGACACGTCAACTCCCAAATATCTGAAAACATTTACTTCTTCCATAATCCCTCTCTCCAATGTGATATCCATTTTTTCTTTATTTAAATCGTTTGATACCCTCATCACCTTACTCTTATCTATGTTCACTTTTAACTTTCTACCTTTACACACTATCCCAAACTCGTCCACTAACCTTTGCAACTTTTCTTTAGAATCTCCCATAAGCACAGTATCATCAGCAAAAAGTAACTGTGTCAACTCCCATTTTGCATTTAATTCTCCATAATTTAATCCCACCCCTCTCCCCAACACCCTAGCATTTACTTCTTTTACAACCCCATCTATAAATATATTAAACAACCATGGTGACATTACACATCCCTGTCTAAGACCTACTTTTACCGGGAAGTAATCTCCCTCTCTCCTACACACCCTAACCTGAGCCTCACTATCCTCATAAAAACTCTTTACAGCCTTCAGTAACTTACTACCTATTCCATACACTTGCAACATTTGCCACATTGCTCCCCTATCCACTCTATCATATGCCTTTTCTAAATCCATAAATGCATAAAAACTTCTCTACCTTTATCTAAATACTGTTCACATATATGCTTCACTGTAAACACTTGATCTACACATCCCCTACCCACTCTAAAGCCTCCTTGCTCATCTGCAATCCTACTCTCTGTCTTACCTCTAATTCTTTCAATAATAACCCTGCCATACACTTTACCTGGTATACTCAGTAAACTTATTCCCCTATAATTTTTACACTCTCTTTATCCCCTTCCCTTTATATAAAGGAACTATACATGCTCTCTGCCAATCCCTAGGTACCTTCCCCTCTTTCATACATTTATTAAACAAAAATACCAACCACTCCAGCACTATATCCCCCCCTGCTTTTAACATTTCTGTCATGATTCCGTCAATTCCAGCTGCTTTACCCCTTTCATTCTACGTAATGCCTCACGCACCTCCCCCACACTCACATCCTGCTCTTCTTCACTCCTAAACGATGTTGTACCTTCCTGGCCAGTACATGAAATTACCGCCTCCCTTTTTTCATCGACATTTAAAAGTTCCTCAAAATATTCCCGCCATCTACCCAATACCTCCAGCTCCCCATCTACTAACTCCCTACTCTGTTTTTAACTGACAAATCCATTCGTTCCCTAGGCTTTCTTACCTTGTTTATCTCACTCCAAAATTTCTTCTTGTTTTCAGCAAAATTTCTTGACAGAGCCTCTCCCATTCTTTCATCCGCTCTTCTTTTGCACTCTCTCACCACTCTCTTCACCTTTCTTTTACTCTCCATATACTCTGCTCTTCTATTAACACTTCTGTTTTGTAAAAACCTCTCATAAGCTACCTTTTTCTCTTTTATCACACCCTTTACTTCTTCATTCCACCACTCACTCTTCTTTCCTCCTGCACCCACCCTCCTATAGCCACAAACTTCTGCCCCACATTCTAATACTGCATTTTTAAAACTATCCCAACTCTCTTCAACCCCCCCACTACTCCTACTTGCACTAGCCCACCTTTCTGCCAATAGTTGCTTATATCTCACCCTAACTTCCTCCTCCCTTAGTTTATACACTTTTACCTCTCTCTTACTTGCTGTTGCCATTTTCTTTTTGTCCCATCTACCTTTTACTCTAACTGTAGCTACAACCAAATAATGATCTGATATATCCGTTGCCCCTCTATAAACATGTACATCCTGAAGCCTACTCATCAACCTTTATCCACCAATACATAATCCAACAAACTACTTTCCTTACGTGCTATATCATACCTTGTATATTTATTTATCCTCTTTTTCATAAAATATGTATTACTTATTACCAAACCTCTTGCTACACATAGCTCAATTAATGGTTCCCCATTTACATTTACCCCTGGCACCCCAAATTTACCTACTACTCCATCCACAACATTTTTACCCACTTTAGCATTAAGATCCCCAACCACAATTACTCTCCACTTGGCTCAAAACTCCCACACACTCACTCAACATTTCCCAAAATCTCTCTCTCCTCTACACTTCTCTCTTCTCCAGGTGCATAAACACTTACTATAACCCACTTTTCACATCCAACCTTTACTTTACTCCACATAATCCTTGAATTTATACATTTATATTCCTTCTTTACCTGCCATAACTGATTATTCAACATTATTGCCACTCCTTCTTTAGCTCTAACTCTATTTGAAACCCCTGATCTAATCCCAATTATTTCTCCCCACTGAAACTCTCCTACCCCCTTCAGCTTTGTCTCACTTAAAGCCAGGACATCCAGCTTCTTTTCATTCATAACATCTACAATCATCTCTTTCTTATCATTCGCACAACATCCACGCACATTCAAACATCCCACTTTGACGGTTTTCTTCTTCTTCTTTTTAGTAAGCTATACAGGAAAAGGGGTTACTAGCCCATTGTTCCCGGCATTTTAGTTGACTTTTACAACACGCATGGCTTACGGAGGAAAGATTCTTATTCCACTTCCCCATGGATATGAAAGGAAAAAGCAATAAGAACAAGAACTATTAAGATAAAATAAAAGAAAACTCAGATGAGTGTGTATACATAAACGTGTACATGTTTGCGTAGTGTGACCTAAGTGTAAGTATAAGTAGCAAGACATACCTGAAATCTTGCATGTTTATGAGACAGAAAAAAGACACCAGCAATCCTACCATCATGTAAAACAGTTTCAGGTTTCTGTTTCACAGTCACCTGGCAGGATGGTAGTACCTCCCTGGGGGTTGCTGTCTACCAACCTACTACCTAAAAATATATATATATATATATATATATATATATATATATATATATATATATATATATATATATATATATATTATTATTAACACATCGGCCGATTCCCACCAAGGCAGGGTGGCCCGAAAAGAAAAACTTTCATCATCATTCACTCCATTACTGTCTTGCCAGAGGGTCGCTTTACACTACAGTTACAAAACTGCAACATCAACACCCCTCCCGAGTGCAGACACTGTATTTTCCATCTCCAGCACTCAAGTCCGGCCTGCCAGTTTCCCTGAATCCCTTCATAGATGTTACTTTGCTCACACTGCAACAGCACGTCAAGTATTAATATATATATAATATATATATATATATATATATATATATATATATATATATATATATATATATATATATATATATATATATATATATATATATATTATTGTAACCACGAACGAGTGGTATTGAATCAATAACAACACTGCGACTACCCCAGGATTCGAACCTATGTCTTTTGGCCCGCCTCATGGTGAGCGGCTCACCATGAGAAATAAATTTGCAAGAAATAGATGAAGCAACTGCGATTCCCATCTTCGTACGCTGTAAGGAAGAACTGTTGAAGTGTGTTAGGAATTTAAAGGTTATGTTATTGCTACATTCATAAGGAAAGCGTTAAACCCGTAGGAGTCATAAACGCCTGGGGGAGGGAGGAGAGAGCCAAACCCATGAAGACAATACACATTCGATCCAAGCGAACACTGGTCCAATTCCTTATATAAAGTGTTCCTCACCTGAGAAACCTTACCTAACCCGTCAGTCAGGCTGCATCTTCCCCATTGTGTGACGTTACTACGTTTGAGGACACGATGTATATTACTAAATAAATCCATAGCATCTGCCCAAACATATACCTACTAATTTATATGGTAAACAAAGGATTTTCTTTACATTAATAAATATTTACCGAAAGGCAAAAAAAAGTTATCTTTATGCCACATTTATGCCAGGCTGTAAACAACGTAGTTAGTTGTACTAGACAGTTTTAATACTGTTGCAAGACATATTCTTCAATCTCTTTTAAGCAACTCCTCTTAATAATAAAACCTTCACCCGCCTAAACCCACTCTAGAGTGAGCCTTTAAAACTAACCAGCACGCATATATAAACGCGTTTTCAATTTCACCCATTTAGGATCCACTAATTCACGTATTGAGGTCTCGTGGTTTACCGATGCAGAGCGTCCAGGCCCTGCCAGTCTCCGCCTGAATTTTAAGTGTGTGTGTGTGTGTGTCACGTAAGATTAAAGTCACTCCACAGTGTGGTACTGTATATGAACCATACCACGGACGGGGATAGAACCCGCGGTCAGGTTTGTTTGCAATCGTGTCATGACGATTACGAGAGTCGTACTGTATATAAGACGGGGCCGCGAGGCGTCCGGACGTGCAACAACTTTAGTGCTTAGCCATAAAATGTTATATACCGCCCTTGAAGCGGGGTGGCTTCAGTTCCTCGGATCAGAATCTCATTACCAGCATCTAGGCTTCCCCATGAAATTATTACAATAAAACAAAGCGCTAAATCCACTACGAAAGATAAATCGGATAAACAAGGAACAAAAATACCACAAAAACAATGCGACCGACAAAGAACAAGTAACAGCGTCCTTATTATTACATTCAAGGGGAGCGCTAAATCCGTACGGGGTCATACAGCGCCTGAGGGAGGGGGGAATTGAAGGCATACAAGACTCGATTCGAAGGACAGAAGCACAGGTCCAATTCCTTAGATCAAGAGCCCCTCACCAGCCTCAAGCAACCTCCCTTCAGATGGGGTTGCAATACCGCATACCCTGGAGTATATCCCTGGATAAGGGATCAACGCCCCCGCGCCTCGGCCCTTGACAGATAACACAGATAAAAGTCACAGTGTTAAGAACTTTTATTTAAAAGTTTATTTTTTTTTGCCCAATGATCACTAAATTTCACGTGAAATAAGTGATTACTAAACATTGAAATAAGGGAGTACTAAACAGAGAAATAAGCAAGTGGTATACAGTGAGAAAAGCGAGTACTAAACAGTGAAATAAGCGAGTACTAAACAGTGAAATAAGCGAGCACTATACAGTGAAATAAGCATGCACTTTGCGGTGAAATAAGCGAGCACTATACAGTGAAATAAGTGATATAAACCTTCCCTGAATGGAGAGAAATCCAAGAAATTCTTACATCTTTCGTGAAGAAACAAATAAATAAATCGTTTTCTTTTGTCGGTTAAAACTGATCTTTGAGATAAAAGCACCAGGTGATTAGTTAATTAGGCTGGCAGGTTAACAACCCCACGTGTTTACCTGGAGTCTACCTGGAGGGTATTCCGGGGGTCAGCGCCCCCGCGGCCCGGTCCACGACCACGCCTCCCGGTGGATCAGGCCCTGATCAACCAGGCTGTTACTGCTGGCCGCACATAGTCCAACGTACTACCAAAACTCACCGGAAGACCTTTAAAATGCGCTAAACCTGTAGGAGTCATTATCACTAGAATAATGTCACCCAATGCCGGCAATCTGGTAAGAAAATAAGAAAGGAGGAAACACTGCAGCAGGCCTGTTGGCCCAGATGGACAAGACGTGTGCAACATTTGGGTATTGTATATTTCCGAAAAGTTTCGCTTATACACGGTAGACTTCTTCAGTCACATATCAATACTAGTAATACAAGGAATGGGGAATGGGAAGCAATAAGACCTGATCCAAGAAAGGGTAGTTCCCATTCCTTGCCGACTCCTCCCTTCAAGGGGCAGAGAAAATGTCATGTAAAGAGAAAGATAGAGGAAGGGATTGCAGGGAAGAATAACTGATGAAGGGTAGAGAATAAAATATAATAAAATAAGTGAAGGACAGAGGGGTAAGAAAGATATATGGGAGACGGGAATAGGAGGAAAGATGAAGTGTGAAGGACGAGGGAGTGAGGTAATTAAGAATGAAGGGAAGGGGGTAGACAAGGTAATGAAGAATGCAGGGAAGGGGTATAGGGAAGGGAAGGTGTAGGTGAGGTAGGGAGTAGATGAGGTAATGAGTGGAGGGAGTAGGTGAGGTAATGAGTAGAGTAGGTGAGGTAATGGAGTAGGTGAGGTAATGGAGTATGTGAGGTAATGGAGTAGGTGAGGTAATGGAGCAGGTGAGGTAATGGAGTAGGTGAGGTAATGGAGGGAGTAGGTGAGGTAATGAGTGGAGGGAGGGAGTAGGTGAGGCAATGAGTGGAGAGAGGGAGTAGGTGAGGTAATGAGTGGAGGGAGGGGGGGAAAGGTGAGGTAATGAAAAATAAATGAAAAAAGAATGTTTTAATGCCTTCACACACACACACACACACACAGTCATGGTGCGTGATGAGGTATCACAGTGGGCGCCTGTGACGAGCGGTGTACCGCAGGGGTCAGTCCTAGGACCAGTGCTATTCTTGGTATATGTAAATGACATGACGGACGGGATAGACTCAGAAGTGTCTCTGTTCGCAGATGATGTGAAACTAATGAGGAGAATCACATCGGAAGAGGACCAAGCAGGAATTCAAACAGACCTGGACAAGCTTGACATCTGGTCTAGCAACTGGTTTCTCGAATTTAATCCCACCAAATGCAAAGTCATGAAGATCGGAGAAGGGCAAAGAAGATTAAGAAGACTGCTGACAGAGTACAGGCTAAGTGGACAAAGGCTACAAACCTCGTCAAAGGAGAAAGACCTTGGGGTGAGTATAACGCCAAGCACGTCTCCGGAAACACACATCAACCAGATAACTGCGGCAGCATATGGGCGACTGGCAAACCTAAGATTAGCGTTCCGTTACCTTAACAAGGATTCGTTCAAGACACTGTACACCGTGTACGTCAGGCCCATACTAGAGTATGCAGCACCAGTCTGGAACCCACATCTTGTCAAGCACGTCAAGAAGCTAGAGAAAGTGCAAAGGTTTGCGACAAGGCTAATTCCACAACTCAGACTGTCCTACGAAGAAAAGTTGAGGGAAATAGGACTAACAACACTGGAGGACAGAAGGGTTAGAGGAGACATGATAACGACATACAAAATACTGCGGGGAATCGACAAGGTGGATAGTGACAGAATGTTCAAGAGAGGGAACACAGAAATAAGGGGACACAACTGGAAGATGAAGACTCAGATGAGTCAAAGGGATGTTAGGAAGCATTTCTTCAGCCATAGAGTAGTCAGGAAGTGGAATAGTCTAGCGAACGATATAGTGGAGGCGGGAACCATACATAATTTTAAGGCAAGGTATGATAAAGCTCATGGAGCAGGGAGAGCAGATACCCAGTAGCGGACAGCGAAGAGGCGGGGCCAGGAGCTGAGTCTCGACCCCTGCAACCACAATTAATTGAGTACAGACACACACACACACACACATCTTCATTAGCTATGAAAACGTAAACACAGCAAATTGATCGGTCATTTCTTTTCTGGTTATTCAAGGAGATAATTTTTCACGTTTGTGTTAATAAAAGAATTAATTATAGGTATAAACCCCCACGAAGACAGAAAACTAAGATTTCAAAATATTGTGGACATAACAAGGAAGAAGAAAATAGAATAGTGATGGTGCCGAGGCTCTTCCCTGTCAGTTACGAGAGAGACTACACTGCAAAATGGCATGATAAAGTGTGAAAGATTGCCTTCCATTATATCATCCTTAGTCGAAGAAGTTTATGGCCAAGAAATATCATGCTAATGAAGGTGACGTCACGTGCCACGTTAATATACATAAAATGTATTAATGGCGCTGCAGACTATGCTAATGTTATGCTAATTACCAGCTGTCAGTTGCACGCCATCCAAAACACTTACCTGCCCTCGAAAACATTTTTTTTCCCATCGGGTATTCTTGAGACGCGCCTCGCTTGTTTTGCCGTGCCAGACTTTGGTAATTATTAATTTTTTATTTCTTATAGCGTTAATCCCTTAGGGGGTTAAATTGCGCCAAAGAGAGCCAGATTCCATCAAGGGAAAGGGAGAGTACCTCTTAATTCTTCGTAACAAGAGGCCTTCACTTGCGTCGAGGCAGCTCACACTAAGGCACTGTACCCACCCCAGGTATTCCATCAGACAAAAAACTAACACAAAAACATTTTCTTTAATACTGAATGTGAAAAAAACACGAGGCGAGTGTTGCTTCGTGACTATTTGTTATTGGTAATACAAGTCTTAATTTACTCTATCCTCTATAACATACGTTAAAGTTCATTTTCAACATATATGCACCAAGACGCACACCTCTCGAGGTATATATAAACTTTATTTTACACATGTGCAACATCTGGGTATCTTTATTGTAGACGTTTCGCCATCCAGTGGCTTTATCAATACAAATTCTAGGATATTATTTGAAGACAGAAGAACTATATATAAAAGATGAGGTAATCAGTCCCTCGGCCTCGGTATTGTATACCATTCTTTTACAAACTTTATTTTAGTTCACTTAATATTGGGTACTAAATCCTTCGTTGTACAATAATAATCACTGGCTGCAAGTGTCCTCATCTTACTAGCACAATACAAGCCGAAACAGAATCGAGGTTTAAGACTTGCCCTTATTTTGCCTGGATTTTCATTTGCAATTTTTAAATGAGCTCATGAGCTCCGCTACATGACGGTTCTTGGAGAACGACAAAACTCCTTCTTGAGCAGAAGTCGGTAGGAGGGAAAAAAAAGTGTCGTGAAATGAATCAGAATTTTCGCTGACAGGAAAAGTCGTCTACGACAGTTACGGAAACTTACCGGGATCAATTTTGCTGAAATTTCCATATATATGGAAGATTCTCAGCTGCAGGGTGGTGGCGTCGATAGCCATTTTTTTTTACTCCCGCCCCCTTACCTGCCCAAGTCATCGTACTCGGTTTCCCTTCCCTTCCTTCCCTCCTTTCCTTTACCATCCTCAATACAACGTCCCTTGGTAACAACCAAAGATACCGAGAAGTTTAGGAAATGGCATGTGCAAACACACGTCACGGTCGTGAAACCTTGTTCACTCCTTATACAAAGATTACAAGCCAAGGTGTTGTAGAACAGAGAGGGGGTCAGGCTAGATGTAAGCAGCAGTTAGATCGGTTAAAACGGAACCGAAGTAAAAATCATCTGACAACCGTGTTGCTGTATGGAAGGGGCGGTACGTGGTCTTGACTCATGTGGGTCAAAACATTTTGGCCCACATGATTCTACTGTAGACCACACTTCATCCCTCCCGCATCTTGACACGGCCGTCAGGTGACTTCCACTCAAATGAACCTGACCTCTCTTCACTCACTTGCACCTTGGATTTATATACTGTTTCTTCTTGTACCATAAACAATTGTAAAGTGACATTGGGAAAAAAAGTGGTATTGTGAAAAGGTTGGTTTAAAGAAGGCCTTGCCTAGTATGAGCCAGTAGTCCTGCATCGTTCCTCCATTCTTATCTTCTTATGCTGTCATTAACAGGGCAGCAATTATCAGGTCATTACATTATATCTTAGTAACACTTGCCTGTGATAGCATCTGCCCTTGAAGACACACGTCCTCATGGACACCGGTTCATGGGGATGGATCATATATTTAGGGACGACCGACCATTACTGCTGCCCTGTTTTAGGGATCACCTGTCCTTGGATACACCCGACCCTACTAACTGAAAATTGTCGGGTGATAAAAATAAACACAGCAGATAAATAAGGTCAATAAAATATAACTGTAATGTTGGTTTCACAGACGAGAACGGCTACAGTTTTATTTTTTATTCCCGTCCTGTAAAAACATGAATTTAAACAACATATATAAACACATTTCAGTGCATACACAATATGCAATATTTTAAGCATGCAGCTGTGCGTTTGCAACTATTAACGCAATTAAACACTAACGGAAAAACTTATTTTTTTTTTGTGGGGGAGGGGGGCCAATTCACGAATTTGTTTCAAAAATTCATTAATTATGTATGACTATTGTGGTGTAGCTGTCATTAAAAGTGGTTAGCTGCCACGGCAATTGTGGATAATGGTCGTTACCTGCCTGGAAATATTCTATATTCTTAATTAAATCCTCTCCTCTCCTTTCTGCGTACAGATGTGCGTATTTCTCTCACTGTATACGCGCCCACACCAGTGCATGTGCGTAATGATTTAGTATACCTAACTTTTTTAAACTCGTGGCCAAAAAAAAAAAAAAAATGCGTAAAATAACAGACGTTGCCCGTCATATTTTTTTGGTTGTTGTTCAATGAACATTTTTGTTATTATTGGTTTATTTGTTAGATTTGAAAGCATTTGACTTCATTGGAGTCATTAAGGCTGTATTTTGCCAGTACGCCACTGATAAAGAATGCATTAATTTATAAAAAAAAGGGATTTAGTAAATACCCATTGTATAATACACCGAATAATAATAGTAATAAATTATTTTATATTTTATATATTTTTAATTTTATTATTATTCAATTAGACGTTAAACCCGCAAAGGGTTTAACGCCTAATTGAATAATAATATACGCGCTGTATATATGCATTCTATATACGCGTTGCGTATATACATTGAGAGATGTGCACCTCTGCTCTGTTCGTTAATGAGTTTAAAGCCTATCAACTGCACGGGGTCATTAATGGCTACACTTAACCTGTTGACCACCAGACGAGAATACTTTAATCCCTAAAATAGGGATTAAAGTAAACTCTCAGCATATATACGTTAAGAGGCATACATCCCTCAGTGCATGTATAATCGTGTGGTGCCCTCGTATATGAGACATACCTCAATTTGAGTCACTTCATGACGAAATAATGCAAAAGCAAGGCAAGGAGGAGGTGTTGAGGAGTGAGCGAGGGTGCAACAGCTGGCTGTGGCGATAGTGTTGTCATTGTTTATCAGTTTTATCGCTAGAGGGCAGCACACGGAAATGTGAAATAGTCGGTCGGAGAACGCAGTAAAAATTGTTATATATAAGTGGAAAAAAACGAAAAGCTTTCGGTACGTAGAGTTCCCCCGAATATTACACAAGTTGGTTATAAAGTCGCGTATTATCCGGAGTGGGTGTAATGACTGTACTTGACTTAGCTTTCTGGCTATAGTTCCGTGTACTGTAAGTGTGACTCAGCTTGAGAACTCTACATTCTGTTCAGTCTCTTCTGTACCAGCTGCAGTATATCGTCGCATATCTACACACTACCTACATCCCTTCTACAGTATACTCTGCCAGCATACCGTAACACCTTGCTTACAGAGTCGAAACGTTGCCTTCATGAATATGTTTTAACATGACTGAGGTTTAACATGACTAAAATTAATATGACGAATATAAAACATGACTTAGATTGAGCATGACTGATATTAAACATGACTGATATTAAACATGACTGATTTTAAACATGACTGAGATTTAACATGACTGAAGTTTAACATGACTGAGATTTAACATGACCGAGATTTAACATGACCGAGATTTAACATGACCGAGATTTAACAAGACCGAGATTTAACATGACTGAGATTGAACATGACCGAGATTTAACATGAATGACATTTGACATGACTTATTTTTTCACCTTGATATGGACTTTAACAGACCATCTGAGAGGCGAACTTCGAATGTGCTGCAGAGAAACTTTGGCAACTGTGTGGCCCTCCCTCCTTCCTCGGCCGGCGACAGTGCAATACTTAACGTCTTAATGAAGTCGTCCTTGGACTAGGCTGACAGATTCATTAACTTCACACAGATTCCTCCAGCTTGATGGAAGAGGATAGGAACACATACTTACGTTGTGGGAACACATTCCATCTACCAGAGAGACAGGTATTTATCAGCACATTACCGAGGCATCCAGTATTTTTAATAAAACATGTGTGTGGAGTCTAATCTACTTACCGACTTCCCATGTGGATATTTTAACACAGCGATGGAGTTGTGGCATTAAAACTTTGATGCAATGGGTTGTGACGCGTCGCTGTTATAAAACTATGGAATTTTATCACGGTAGTTTTTTTTGGAGATAACGGGTTTTAACACGGCGATTTTTTTTTTTAAACACGACCGATGGAGTTTTAATGATGCAGTCTATTTACATATTATCTGTGTATAAACGACAACTTCAACAATCCTGTCACGAATTCAACACCAAATATCTGATGAATTCTCTCAAACTGAACGTCCATATTCCACTCGAGTATTAGCTAATGATAAGCCACACGTTTAGCTATAAAAAAATACGCAAACCATTCAGTAGCGTATTCCTGGTGGATTCAGGCCATATATATGATAATGAAGCAGTTACGTACATCCTTGGTTCTCACTATTTTGTGCGATTATTGACAATGAGTCCAGGTGATGGTGTTGACGCCATTCTGGTGTAGTTTGAACAGTAGAGGTTAGGGTGTTCTATTAACTTCTTGGTTACGAAGGCCTAGTCAAGTTTCGGACATGTCGACTGAATGCTTCATACTGACAGAAACAACTAGTAGAATGGAGTTCTGCTGTGTAATATAAAGCTACTGCATCAAAATAATGTAAAACGTAGTTCGCTACCGCCCTCATTCCCAGATGATGGTAGCTTGTGTTGTCACTTTCGTTATAAGCGTGATGACCTAGTACGCTACCATCACTATAGACAAGATAATCTAGTTCACCTTAGCCACAACTATCCGACAAACTGGAAATGGAATCTAGAAGATATTTTGGTCAAAGACTGGCCGAAAATGCAGTCTAGTTTCCATCTCCACTGTTGTGAGTTGAGACTTATTCTTTTCACGTTACTGAGTCTTTTATCACCTTCGCAGGGAAGGCTGCCTTGTTCTGGTGTAGGATCTCTTAATCTGAGGGACTGGATCTCTTGTTCCCCTTCCAAGGATCGAATCTAAATACCCAAAGCACTTCCTCTTTTGGTCTCATTAACAAAGATATTTTCCTTTTGGAAATTAAACTCCTAGATCAGACGAAAATGAACATTTTCTCTCTGTTGTAAAGTAATATCTGTTGGGAGTACCGTGAGGGTCGTGTCACTTCGCTTGATGGAAATTGGATCATCTTAAGATGTGTTAGGTGACCCTCAGATGAGACACCGGGTGGCCGTCTGGCAAGGCTTCTAATGTACAAGTATTACTGGAGGCTGACTGTGGATCCAGATGCAACTGGGAGTGTATGACTCGCGGCGTTCATGACGGTTCGCCCACCACTATTAGTAATTGAAAGACGATTGTATAGTTTTCTTGTCGAGACAGTTGGTATTGCTAGGCCTTGCTCAGTCATTTCTTGAGGTGCCATATTGGTGTAGGACACCAGATAGGGAAAGAGACATTTTCCAGAGAGCCAGTGCAGCAGTACCTGCCGCACCAGAGGTGTTCTTGGTTCAGTTAAATAGGTGGTTTCTTTTCACTTATTCCTGGAACACAGATCGTCCGAACGTCATCATACACACTGCTACAATGTTCACCTCCTCATTCCTTGTTTACTCAAACTTTCAAGCGCATTATAACCTATCCAGAAATATGACTCCTAAATATCTCATCATACCTCGCATATAACAATGATTACGTCGAATTCCCAGCAAGTACTAGGCATATTTTGTGTTTTATTCACTATTCAGACTTGTACACTTCAAAGGGGAGAGGGAAAATTGCTTTCATAGTGGTATAGGTGCTAAATCCGAGGAATTGGAACTAAGCTCCACTCGCTTGGATCAAAGCTAATTGCTTCTCCTTCCCGTGCCTCATTCGATTCACAACAAAAAATTTCGGGTCAGCATTTCTCTGGAATATAAGAAGCAACAACACAACAAGAACTAATACTAAATTAACAGGTACGAAGAGCAGTCACTTAACAAACACCTGGATTAAGCATATTTCTTTGTACTACTTTCTCAATTTAATTTCATTCCGAAAGAGCTGAATAGAATCGGATATACCGTGCCAGAGGAACGGGCTTCATCACCCTGTTGAAGACACCTTCGCCGGCATCAAGGTGACTCCCATGAAGGGCATGTCGAGTGTAACAAACAATACCCTGGTCATATAATGCATCTGTATGTTAGATAAACATTTGTACTAATATTTCAACATCAATTTAACCCTGGTTCTATATCCACTAAGAGTTGAAAGTAAGTAATTATGAAGATATTATCATCTGTAATCCAGGATTAGTAATACTGTCTGATGAGAGAGCTCTACTCTCCGAATGAAATTGTTAGGCACTTCAATATCTGTGAAAGTGAAAAACTAATTAAGACTAATTAATTAGGCTAATTAGTAGCTGACCTTTCAAATAATTACGGAAACCTTCCCATGAATATGTTTGTAATATTAATATATTCATTATGTTTTAACTTAGTTGCATATATTATTATATTATATATATATATATATATATATATATATATATATATATATATATATATATATATATATAATGGGGGTCCACCTCTGGTGCAAACTGAGGGACCCATAGCCTCGGAGAAGTGGGGAAAAAAGGCTTCAAGGAAGAATATTTGGATTTCTCCCTGAAGCCATTTGAATATTCCACTTGCCCTTCTACCCCATCTTTTCATTCTTTTTTATCAATAGGTCTATTTTATTACATAATATGGTACAAAAGATTTTAGAGATACATTGTTGATATAAAGATGGCATATATAGTACATGAGGTGTGAGAGCTACATGTCTAGTACATATTGTTATGTGTTTGTCACTCATTATAATGGGAAAAATCTCATCCAGGTTCTCAGAGCTGGGGCGCGTGCCCAAAATACAGCAGGCATTGCCCCTCTGAACAGCAGCGCTGAGTCGCTGGAACAGAAAACTAACTGCCCTGGGATCCCTAGTTACCCTGATGAGCCTTTTGCCTAGCTCCTTAATGAACTTAGATGCACTCTTTCCCCATGAGCCAAGGGTCTCCGAGCCTATGGAAACAACATATAATGATGGCTCCCTGAAGCTGGCAGCTGCCCCTCCTTCCTCCCTGGTGTATTGGAGATAAGTATCAGCCAAGGTAGATGCACATGTGTAGTCCCACACCACCTGCTTGCCGTCTGTCCAGGCTTGAAGGGTGATACCATCTGGATGCTTTTGGCTGCCATCAGATCTGCATAGTTGGGGGGTTCCCTTACTGCCTGGCATCCGGCTGTTGTGAGGCTCCTCTTGATAATGTTATTAACCTCTTCATGTCTTGCAATCTTTCCTTCGGATTTACGACGCATAAGACCATGGTACCCTAATCGGTCTGCTGCTTCACTGCCACAAATACACCTGTGTTCGGCGAGAATAGGGGCGGCAAGTCGAAGGGCAACATCAATGCGGATGGTCTGTGGGTCGAGGCGTGTGCCAAGGCTGGAGTTGGGAACAGCCAACAGAAAGTCCCCTGCATGATGAGCTCACTGCCAGGAGAAGGGCTCTATCCTTCCCTGACACACTCTGAATATTATATATTATATATATGTATATATATATATATATATATATATATATATATATATATATATATATATATATATATATATATATATATATATATATATATTTTTTATTATTGTACCCACGAGCGAGTGGTATTGATCAATAACAACTCTGTGACTAGCCTAGGATTCGAACCCATGTTGTTTTGGGCCGCCTCATGGTGAGTGAAAACCACATAACGTTCTAACCCACAGGACCACCAAATCTAACCCACAGGACCACCAAATCCTAGGATTTGGTGGTCCTGTGGGTTAGAGCGTCATGTGGTTTTCGCTCACCATGAGGCGGCCCAAAACAACATGGGTTCGAATCCTTGGCTAGTTGCAGTGTTGTTATTGATATATCCCACCGAGGCAGGGTGACCTAAAAAGAAAAACGAAAGTTTTTCTTTTTAAATTCAGTAAAGTATACAGGAGAAGGGGTTACTAGCCCCTTGACCCCGGCATTTTAGTCGCCTCTTACGACACGCATGGCTTACGGAGGAAGAATTCTGTTCCACTTCCCCTTGGAGATAAGAGGAAACAAACAAGAACAAGAACTAGTAATAAAATAGAAGAAAACCCAGAGGGGTGTGTGTATATACACGCAAAAACAGAGATACGGCCGGTGTGGTGAAAAATATATATACATATACAGAGAGAGGAGAGGGAGAAAGAGATCTCACCGATTAAAGAAGTTTCAATTTATTTGGACCTCGTTTTGGGGCCATCTTTTTCATAATACAAAGAGAGAGTAAAATACATCTTTATATAATTATGTTTGGATTTTAGGTCAGGTGAGCACCTGGCCTTGGAGGTCAGGTGAGCACCTGGCCTTGGAGGTCAGGTGAGCACCTGGCAATGGAGGTCAGGGGAGCACCTGGCCTTGGAGGTCAGGTGAGCACCTGGCCTTGGAGGTCAGGTGAGCACCTGGCCTTGGAGGTCAGGTGAGCACCTGGTCTTGGAGGTCCGGGTAACAGCGAAGGAGCTTGTATATATATATATATATATATCTTTCTCTCGCTCTCTGTCACACACACACATAGGAGCTGAGTCTCGACCCCTGCAACCACAAATAGGTGAGTACACACACACACACAACAAAAGGGCAAGTGTTTGTTTAACAAGAGCGACTGACAGATAGTAACTGCGACCGTAGTGGTGATCCTCTAAGGAACGTGTCACCGTGATGGTTTGGGGATTACCATTTCAATTCTGTGTTGGGAATGTACTTTCTCAAAGTAAGCTTTTAATCATGAAATTTTTTTATTTAATCGTTTAGAGTTTACTTTGTGTGTTTTTTATATGTTTGTATTAACTTAGAAATTGGAAATCACTCAACGATGTGTGGATAAATCTTACTGAAAGCTCTCGTAAGCAGATGGCGTTTAGGTTAGGTAAGGTTCGTCAGGACACAGGACAAGTGTTTCCTGACGCGGGTCTTAGTCAGATGATGACCCGCCGTTGCAGCTTTTGGTCATCTGACCGAGGCCTTCCGCTGGTTTACCGGTCCACCCCTTTAAAAATTATGGTCACAGTTATAACCATTTTTAGGTCTTACAAAGCAGATGAAGTTTTCAACGCCTTTATATATGTTGCGATGGATAGCGCCCCCTGGAATTTTTTTTTTAAATAATCGGGGAAAAATACGTGTTGTTTAGAACCGCAAGCAAGTTCAAAGCAAGTTTAATATAAAATTTAAAGTAGGTCAGCGCGTTTGACTGCTTGCACAGCTAAATAGAACCAGCAGAGAGAGGGAGAGAGAGAGAGAGAGAGAGAGAGAGAGAGAGAGAGAGAGAGAGAGAGAGAGAGAGAGAGAGAGAGAGAGAGAGAAAGAGAAAGAGAGAGAGAGAGACAGACAGACAGACAGAGAGAATACACAAATAACCCACATATAGGAAAATAAAATTTATGACGACGTTTCGGTCCGACTTGCACCATTAATTAAGTAGTCACACTAGAGAAGAGGAACCTTCACGAGGCCTGGTAAGCAGAGCCCCGACACTTGCCGACTCGGCTCAAAGAATAAACAATTCATTTACTCACGAAATCGTATTGACACGATTGCAAACAAGCCATACCAAGGGCGGGAATAGAACCCGCGGTCAGAGAGTGTAAAAACTTACAGTTGTGGTCACAGTGGTGGCCTGTGCTAACCTTCCTATGGTGTATAAATATACCTAGTTGGATTAATCTTATTGTAGCCAGCTGGCCCAGTAGCTAGCGCGTCAGTCT
>WNWK01011785.1:0-27500 GCA_009830355.1 Cherax destructor | reverse complement strand
CTATGTAAAAAAAATTGGCAATGAATTTAGAAGAGGATGAGTGTGTTAGAGTGCAGTAGTGGCAACACCATCGGGATTATAATACTGTAGAGAGGAGGAGGCTGCAAGGAGTGGGTGCGTTCTTGAGACCATTGAAGAGTGAGGGTATTATGCAGAGAATGAGGGGCGTATAAATTGGACGTAGTGGTATGAAAATGCATAATAATTCACGGAGCGAACAAGGCTTATTGAGATGTATGGTTAGGCTGAAATTCTTCACCAAGATAGTTTGATGGAAAGTGTGTGTGAGTGTGTGTGTGTTGTGTGTGTGTGTGTGTGTGTGTGTGTGTGTGTGAGCAAGGATGGAAGGAGGTGCAGGGAATGTCACAAGAAAGATTGGAAGGAGGGAGTGAAGAAGAAGATTTAGAATGATAGGTGGCGTCTTGAATAACCAGGTGACATATGTGAGTATGTTAGCTCAAAATGGAGGCGCTTCTTCATTTTCTCTAAGAATTTAATGTTCTGTTCGAGAATGAACAAGATAATATCTAAGAAGAGATTCGAAGAAACAGTCAAACTTGCGTTTTGGAATTAGAAAGTGAAGTGTTTGCATTGCACTGAGATGGGCGTTTAGGTTTGGCGTCATTACAAGAGTTTGTGCCATTCTGGAAAGACCTCTTGGAAGCAAGAGTTGGGGAAGGTATTAGGTCAGGTTAGGCTATTACGGTAGATCTGATGCATAATAAAATAAGAAAATAAGAATGGAGGAACACTGCAGCAGCCCTACTGGTCCATACAAGGCATTTCTTTCTCAAAACCAACCATACCCACCCACCCATTCGTCCAAACCTTTCCCAAGGTTACCCTGGCATTTACTTCAATACCTCAGGTACTAATCAAACCCAGACCTTCTCACTTATTACAAGAAAATTTTGCGTATGGTATTTGCTTTTAAGCAGTTGAAACTTCCATTTGCACACGTCTCGTTTATTTTGATATATATGTTACCATAATTGTTTTGGCTTAAATCAGCAGAGAGCGTGACAAGACAATCGCGTGCAGCTCGTCAAGGTTTCTTGCTATAAGCCAACATTCACTGAGCAGAGGATTACACGGTCGTACCCTAAACCCTACGACGACCTTCAATGTTGCTCACCCACCGAACCACACACCACTACTGCCAACACCACAGCAACCACTACTGCCAACACCACATGCCAACCACTACTGCCAACACCACAGCAACCACTACTGCCAACACCACAGCAACCACTACTGCCAACACCACAGCAACCACTACCATCCCGTTTCGTAATAAAGTTACCTAACTGTTGTACAAGTGTCTTATATATCAACTTATCGGTATTGTTTATCATTATCATATTGACTGCTCCCCCCCCCACTAGCAGACTATGGAACAGAACTCTTCTCCAGGCTGAGGGACTGACTACCTCAATACTACATCTGCAAGGGTGATGGACTGATACATCGTCTTCACATCTCTACTACTTCTGTCTACTTTCTGTACTCGACTGAAGAAGTCTACTGTGTAGGCGAAACGTTTCGGAATAAAGTTGCCTAACTGTTGCCTATGTGTCTTACCTACCAAGCTGTCGGTATTGTATACCATTTTGATATTCACCCCCACTAGCAACAGACATATCAATATCACCACATCAATATCAGCCATATCAATATCACCACATTAATATCACCCACACCACCACCCCACACAACCACCATCACCACACCCAACTATCCCACATAGTAATTAATACCACCATCATTACTATTCCACACAAACTATCAACATCAACATTGACTATTCCAACACCAATACCATCATCATTCCCACCCCTACCCCTATACCCCCTCCAGTTCCTCAAAAAAAAATACACCATCACTCCCATCGCCTCCCATACCATGACTGAAAAATGGAATTTAGCTGACCCAATATACACTTCTCTTGTAAAAATTATCCTGATAAACAATTGGAAGCTCAAAGTGTCCGCAAGGCAGCAGTTGGAAATAAATGGTATAAAATACCGACACAATGGAAAAATAAACACATAAGCAGTATAATGTGATCCTTTATTGACAACGTTTCGCCCACGCAGTGGGCGAAACGTTGTCTGTGACTAGATAAAGCCCACTGCGTGGGCGAAACGTTGTCAATAAAGGATCACATTATACTGCTTATGTGTTTATTTTTCCAAGGCAGCAGTTACTGAATTCAGGGAAACAGTGTTTCGTGAAGGTCACCTTACCCTTAAAAAGGCTTAAGTTTAAAGGATCTTCCTTCAACCAAGTTTATTAAGCTCCAAACTATTGCTTAAATATTTGCTCATTTGTGTTTCACATTGTAACAAGTAAACAATACCTAACCTGGCTGATGAACAAGACACACTAGCAACACTCAGCTGTCTTTGTTATCGAAACACTTAGCTTACGTAGCCAAGCTTCGAATACAGGCGACTGAAACACTAGGGAATCATTCCTTCGGTCTTAGTAGGTGGTGAGTCCCTTAGCCTGTGGCGCAGGAGAAATGTTTCAACAATAACGATACATAAGTGTTTCACTTGTCTTACTAATTCATGTTTGAACAGAAACATGCATATGTTCGTTTCAGTTTGGTAAGATCACTTCTCGCAGCCTCCGCTAGGAGATGCATTAACTACACCAACATCCGGCTGCACTCTACGTTGCCAAAATATTGTCTCTAAAGTCAAACGATAACCGATTTTAGGCAGACATTACTAATCCTGACACCCACCTGTCCAGATTGTCTCCTCACAGCAACACTCCCCAAAATATAACTCGCTAAATTCGAGGCAGACCCTGACTATCGTCAAGAGGAAGCTGGACAAGCACCTAAAGTCAGTTGCTGATCAGCCGGGCTGTGGTTCGTTCGTCGGTTTACGTGCGGCCAGCAGTAACAGCCTGGGTAATCAGGCCTTGATCCACCACAAGGACTGGTCGCAGACAGGGCCGCGAGGGCGTTGACCCCCGAAACCTCCTCCAGGTATACTCCAACCGTCCAGTCTGGCGCTGGTGACGGCGATGTCTCTCTCACCCACCCAAAGGAGTGAAATAAAATGGAACATTCCACATGGATATTACAGCGGCAACCTTCATCCCTGGCCAGTGTACGACGCGTGGCAGGAGGGGCCATGTCATGTCCCTCCAGCATCCAGCAAACCTGACTCAGTCGGAGGTCAAGTCACACAGTCAGCCTCCTCCGCTCCGCCCCCGTCCCCCCAACACACACACACTGTGCATAAATTGATCCGTCTCAAAAACATCTCTTTTTTTTGCTTATTGAAAGTTTGACAGTTTTCACCATTGTGTCCCAGTATACAACACCTTTAAACAATAAGTTAAAAACTGCTCAGGTGAGCTGGTGTTATGCTCTGCATAACAAGGGGCTGTCTATATAGTAGTATGTCATTGATGTCAGCTAGGCCTTATACCTTGTACATGTACTTGTAACAAATAAAGATATTATTATTATTATTATTATTATTATTATTATTATTATTATTATTATTATTATTATTATTATAATTACATTATTATTATTATTATTATTATTATTATTATTATTACTGTTTGTTAATTTCCCGATATAGTGAGATTCACATCTCACTTCATATATTATTGCAGAGTGATTCAGCTGCAATCCTTCAAACAATATTTAGCCCATAAGTCGTTCTTATGGCCAGCGACAACTCATACAAAAAAAAAGAATTCTAAAAACGACAGGCTCTAGAATACTAAAGTCAAGTACAAAAAAATAACATCAGAATGACTATAAGGTGAGTAATATGAAGGTTGTACTCAGGATCTTGCATAAACAGGAACATAAGTAAGACATGTGCAACAGTTGGGTACCTTTATTCCGAAACGTTTCGCCTACACAGTAGGCTTCTTCAGTTGAGTATAGAAGGCTAAGCAGAAGCAGTTAGAGATGTGAAGACGATGTAATCAGTCCATTACCCTTGAAGACGTAGTTTTGAGGTGGTCAGTCCCTCAGCCTGGAGAAGAGTCTTGCTCCATAGTCTGGAACAATGTGATATTGAAGCAACAGTATGGAGACTTATATACTATCCAAAGGTGAGGCTGCAACTCACCTTCTGAGATGCTTGCAACGACTCTTTCCTAACGTTGAAGAAGAAATTCTTCAACGGAAAAGTGGCAAGAAAGTGGAATGAAGTGATCAGTGACAGCGTAAGTGGAATTCATGCAGGGGATTCAGACTGGTTAAGACAGTGCCATTTCACTACAGTCAATAGACAGTCCAAATGACGAGACCAACATAATAATAGCAAATAAGTAAATGGAGACACACACAAAAACACACACAGAGAAGCTGTGATTCGACCCCTGCTACCACATAATAGGTGAGTATAGGTTATTACACACACACACACACACACACACACACACACACACACACACAACACACACACACGCACACACACACACACACACACACACACACACACACATATACATGATTTTTACCTCGTCACGGCGTGAAAAACGGGCTGTGGTGATATTTTTTTCATTAAACACTGACCAGATGTAAGAGGTCTCCCCTCGCCCAATTTATGCTCGGCTCTGTTTTAATGAAATCGTAATTTAGCGACACAAACATGTCAAGCGGAAAAATATTATTAAATCCCAGTGTTACATGGAAACCATCTCCAACCTACCCTTACCTGGAGGGAGTTCCGGGGCTGCTTCCGCAGCCTGGCTCTGGACCAGGCTTGTCTGGTCTTTTCCTGGCCAACTAGGCTGTTGCTGCTGGCAGCCCGCTAGCCAGCATCAGCCTGGTTAATCTGGCACCTGCCGAAAGTAACTTGTCGAGTTTTTCTCTGAATTACTTCCATACTTGTTTCGTCAGTAGTTTCTGATATCTTCTGAAACAATGTTAAATAGTCAAGGACCACGGATGTTGATACAATGGTCTCTTGTTGCGCCCACGGCGCCCCTGCTTTTCACTGAGTTTATTTTACATTTTCTCCCATATCTCTCACTCAAGTATGTGGTTTTGAAAGTGTTCTATAACATAATTAGGACTTTGAGGCATTTCTAGTAATTTCAATGCTTTATTGAATCTATGTTTTCCGTAAATCATCTCTGCATCCGTTCAAGATCTGATACCTCGCCTGCCCTGAACAGAGCCGTCATTACTGAACAATACTCTAAGCGAGAGACCTGGAGTCTACCTGGAGAGAATTCCAGGGGTCAACGCCCCCGCGGCCCGGTCTGTGACCAGGCCTCATGTTGGACCAGAGCCTGATCAACCAGGCTGTTACTGCTGGCCGCACGCAGTCCAACGTACGAACCACAGCCCGGCTGATCAGGTACCGACTTGAGGTGCCTGTCCAGTGCCTGCTTGAAGACAGCCAGGGGCTTGTTGGTAATCCCCCTGATGTATGCTGGGAGGCAGTTGAACAATCTTGGGCCCCTGACACTTATTGTGTTGTCCCTCAACGTGCTAGTGGCACCCCTGCTCTTCATTGGGGGGGATGTTACATCGCCTGCCGAGTCTTTTGCTTTCGTAGGGAGTGATTTTTGTGTGCAAGTTTGGTACTAAGCCCTCGAGAATTTTCCATGTGTATATAATAATGTATCTCTCCCGCCTGCGTTCTAGAGAGTACACGTTTAGGAACTTCAAGCGTTCCCAGTAGTTGAGGTGGTTTATCGCAGTTATGCGTGCCGTGAAGGTTCTCTGCACATTTTCAAGGTCAGCAATTTCACCCGCCTTGAAAGGTGCAGTTAGTGTGCAGCAATATTCCAGCCTAGATAGAACACGCGATCTGTAAAGTGTCAACATGGGCTTGGCATCCCTGGTTTTGAAGGTTCTCATTATCCATCCTGTCATTTTTCGAGCAGATGCAATTGCTACATTGTTATGGTCCTTGAAGGTGAGATCCTCTGACATGATCACTCCCAGGTCTTTGACATTAGTTTTTCGCTCTATTGTGTGGTTGGAATTAGTTTTGTACTCCGATGAGATTTTAATTTCTTCACGTTTTCCGTATCTGAGTAATTGAAATTTCTCATCATTGAACTTCATATTGTTTTCTGCAGCCCATTTAAAGATTTGGTTTATGTCTGCTTGGAGTCTTGCAGTGTCTTCAACGGTGGACACTGTCATACAGATTCGGGTGTCATCTGCAAAGGAAGACACAGCACTGTGGCTTATATCCCTGTCAATGTCTGATATGAGGATGAGGAATAGGATGGGAGCAAGTACTGTGCCTTGTGGAACAGAGCTTTTCACAGTAGCTGCCTCAGACTTTACTCTGTTGACTACTACTCTTTGTGTTCTACATGTTAGGAAATTATAGATCCATCTACCAACTTTTCCTGTTATTCCTTTATCACGCATTTTGTGTGCTATTACACCATGGTCACACTTGTCAAAGGCTTTTGCAAAATCTGTGTATATAACATCTGCATTCTGTTTATCTTCTAGAGCATCCAGGACCTTGTCGTAGTGGTCCAGTAGTTGGGACAGACAGGAGCGGCCTGCTCTAAACCCATGCTGTCCTGGGTTGTGCAATTGATGGGTATCAAGATGGGTGGCGATCTTGCTTCTTAGAACCCTTTCAAAGATTTTTATGATATGGGACGTTAGCGCAATTGGTCTGTAGTTCTTTGCTATTGCTTTACTGCCCCTTTGTGGAGTGGGGCTATGTCTGTTGTTTTTAGTAGCTGCGGGACGATCCCAGTGTCCATGCTCCCTCTCCATAGGATGTTAAAAGCATGTGATAGGGGCTTCTTGCAGTTCTTGATGAACACGGAGTTCCATGAGTCTGGGCCTGGAGCGGAGTGCATGGGCATGTCATTTATTGCCTTTTCGAAGTCATTTGGCGTCGTGGTGATGTCAGAAAGGCATGTGTCTGTCAAGTTCTGTGGCACTCTCATAAAAAAATCATTTAGGTTTTCGATTTTCAGTCTGGTTAGTGGCTCGCTAAAGACTGAGTCATACTGGGATTTAAGTAACTCACTCATTTCCTTGCTGTCATCTGTGTAGGACCCATCCCGTTTAAGTAGGGGCCCAATACTGGTTGTTGTTCTCGACTTTGATTTTGCATAGGAAAAGAAATACTTAGGGTTTCTTTCAATTTCATTTATGCCTTTTAGTTCTTCCCGTATCTCTTGATTCCTGTAAGATTCCTTTAGTTTTAATTCGATGTTTGCTATTTCTCTGACTTGTGTCTCCCTACGTATTTCAGAGATATTGGCCTCCTGTAGCCGCTCTGTTATTCTTTGCCTTCGCCTGTATAGGGAGCGCCTCTCTCTTTCTAGTTTGCATCTTCTCCTCCTTTTCCTTAAGGGAATTTGCCTTGAGCAAACCTCAAGTACCACAGAGTTAATTTGTTCTAGACATAGGTTGGGATCCGTGATGCTTAGGCAATCTTCCCAGTTTATATCATTTAGGACTTGGTTTACTTGGTCCCACCTTATGTTTTTGTTATTGAAGTTGAATTTGGAGAAAGCTCCCTCACGGCTGATCACATTTTGTTGATCTGGGGCTCCCCGCATGCATGTCTGGACCTCTATTATGTTGTGATCTGAGTATATTGTTTTTGATATGATGACATTTCGTATCAGATCATCATTGTTGGTGAAGATGAGGTCCAGCGTATTCTCTAATCTTGTGGGCTCTACTATTTCCTGGTTTAAGGTGAACTTGGTGCAGAGATTTAAAAGTTCATGCATGTGTGAATTTTCATCTGAGCTGCCTCCTGGTGTTATCTCTGCTACCACATTATTTGCAATGTTCCTCCATTTTAGGTGCCTGAGGTTGAAATCCCCCAGTAGCAAGATGTTGGGGGCAGGAGCTGGAAGATTTTCCAGACAGTGGTCAATTTTCAGAAGCTGTTCCTGGAATTGTTGGGACGTTGCATCCGGGGGCTTGTAGACAACCACGATGACCAGGTTTTGATTCTCGATTTTTATTGCTAATACTTCAACTACATAATTTGAGGCATTTAGTAGTTCTGAACATATAAGTGACTCTGTGATATACAGGCCAGCCCCCCCTTTTTGCCTGTTCACTCTGTCACACCTGTATAGGTTGTAGCCCGGGATCCATATTTTATTGTCCAAGTGATCTCTTATGTGGGTCTCTGTGAAAGCCGCAAACATAGCATTTGACTCTGTAAGCAGTCCACGAATGTAAGGTACCTTGTTGTTTGTTGCTGGCTTTAGACCCTGTATATTAGCAAAGATGAATGTAGTTGGATTTGGATTGGTGGTATTGGTGGTATGGAGGGGTCTTTTTTTCCTGGCTCTAATATCTGTTGTAATGGAGTGGAGGCCACTGACTGTGATTCCACTCCAGAAATGATTGCAGTTGGTGTACAATTTCTGTCATTTCCTGCCAGCTTTTTTTCCTTCCTGGCACTAAAAAACCTCTCTCTCCGGAGTGGTTGTGGCTACCCTGATTTTGCCATGGTCTGGATGTTCTGTGTCGCCTCGTACCCTTTAGGTGGTATGCCTGGCAATATAAGTTATAGCACTGTCTTTCCTGAATTGATGTGTGGCACATTTCAGGGTGGAAAAACTTACAGGACCACAAGCCATTTGAATACTGTCACTATGGGAATTATTTCCCTTGTTTTAAAAAGTTCTCCTTATCCACCTTATCATTTTCCCGTTTTCGTGACATTTGCCTTTTTGTGTCCCTTTAAAAACTGGTCAACTGACATTATTACACTGAGATCCTTCACACGTTCGCTTCATTTTATTGGCGCTTTTCTTTCAATTTGAATAAAGTGTCCCATATGAGTTTTCGTTTCCATATCTAAGCAGTTCGAATTTGTCTCCAATAAACATCATGTTATTCTTCATTGCCTACTGAAAGCCTTTCCTTATATCTTTTTGTATTTCTTCCGTGTCTTCTAAAATGATTCTCACTATTAATTTGATATCTGTAAATGATGATGCGAATATGTGGCTGGTGTTTCTTTTGTCTGCTTTGAGAATAAGACAAGATAAAAGCGCTAGTACTGTGCCTCGGGTTACTGAACATTTTACTTGACTAATGCTAGATTTACAGAGTGCAACGGACAAGTGTAGTAGTAGCAGCAGCAACACACAGAAAGAGGCATTCTTGAGCTTCCCCAGCGCTCGGGCTTAATACCCAAAGCTGGGGTGTGACTCCAAAAGGATCCTGTAGTGTTTGCTGCCTTAGCACCTCTTGCCGTCGTATGCTGCTATGCAGCTGCCACACCCTTCGAGCCCAGTGTGGGCGAGGTTTGTGGCAGCCCAAGGTGCCTAGCTTCTCCCTCCGAGCCCCGTGGGGGCGGGGAATGGGGCTAGGCCTGGGGACAGCTGGTCCCAGAAGACAAGGAGGTACTTGTACCTCCTCCCATGGCAGACATTGGTCTGAGACACTCCCTCGACTGGGAGCCAAATCCGGGCCACCTCTTGGAAAAGGCCCGGACCGAGCGATTATACCGGCGAATTTACAACCGAACAACAGCTAGAATTACAATCACTACTTGGTGATGGTGAGAGAGATGAGTGAGAGAAATGGGGGATTATGGTGATATTGGTGATAATTATGGTTGTGATGGTGATAGCGATGTGTTGATGGTGTGGTGAGGTGGTATTGGTGGTAGTAGTTGTGATTGTTGTGGAGAGGTGAAGGTAGTGATGGTGGTAGTGAAGATGGCGTTTGTAGTGGTAGTGGTGGTGATGGTGATATTGGTAGTGGCAGTGGAGGTAGTGGTGATTGTGGTGTTAGTGGTGATGAATGAATTTGTGAAGTAGTGAAGGGAGAAAGTAGTGAGGAAGGGAGAAAATAAGTGAGGAAGTGAGAGAATAAGTGAGGGAGGGAACAAGTGTGTGAACGAGTGTGGTAACAAGTGTGGGAACAAGTGTGGGAACGAGTGTGGGAACAAGTGTGGGAACGAGTGTGGGAACAAGTGTGGGAACGAGTGTGGGAACAAGTGTGGGAACGAGTGTGGGAACAAGTGTGGGAACGAGTGTGGGAACAAGTGTGGGAACGAGTGTGGGAACAAGTGTGAGAACGAGTTTGGGAATGAATGTGGGAACGAGTGTGGGAACTAGTGTGGGAACTAGTGTGGGAACAAGTGTGGGAACGAGTGTGGGAACGAGTGTGGGAACAAGTGTGGGAACGAGTGTGGGAACAAGTGTGGAAACGAGTGTGGAAACGAGTGTGGGAACAAGTGTGGAAACGAGTGTGGGAACTAGTGTGGGAACAAGTGTGGGAACGAGTGTGTGAACGAGTGTGGGAACAAGTGTGGGAACGAGTGTGGGAACAAGTGTGGGAACGAGTGTGGGAACAAGTGTGTGAACGAGTGTGGGAACGAGTGTGGGAGCAAGTGTGGGAACGAGTGTGTAAATGAATGTGGGAACCAGTGTGGGAACAAGTGTGGGAGTGAAGTGGTGAATGAGGAAGAGCATTTTATTAATTGAAATTGAAATTAAATGAGAAATGCATCACACACACAACATCAAAGGGCTACAAAATACAGCAAAACAAATACAATTTAAAATGCAGCAAGATAAATTCGTTTTAAAATGCATCAAAACAAATATATTGGTAAATACAACAAAATTAAATATATTTTAAAATACAGTAAGAAAAATACAACTAGAATTATTTGGACAGAGAAAACCAAAGAAGGAAGAAATATTCTTACATCAGTTAATCCTCAATTATCCCTACAGCAACCACATCACCAGCCACACCACCAGCCACACCACCAGCCACACCAGCCACACTGTTCCTACATAAATAATCAGTTATTTGGCAGTTATACCTGAATAATAGTCAAATATTATTTAACCAAAGGGTAATTACATTGCTCTGATGTGTGTCTGATTAACCGTAACACCAAAATCAGACAATTAACAATGTACCAAACTAGTTTATAATTATGGAATTTACTCCAAAGTATCAAATATCAAGAAACCTTCCTTGAAGTGGGGAGGTTCCTTGATGCTGGTGAAGGGCTCTTGGTGTATGGAAATTGATACTAACCTCAACTCCCTTCTATCAAATCCGTAAACCTCCCATTTTCCAGCTGTATAAACAATAATAATAATAATAATAATAATAATAATAATAATAATAATAATAATAATAATAATAATAATAATAATAATAATAATAATAATAATAATAATATTGTTATTATTATTATTATTACTCTTATTATGGCTAGCTAGTCTTTGCATAGAGTTTGTAGAGAGTTTAGTTTAGGAAGGGCTTACATATACTACTGTACGTCACACTAATTTGTTGTTTGTACTGAAATCAGCGACCTGTGGGAAGTAGAGCTGGTGATAGCTCAGTCAACAGCTGCCAATTTCCCCCCGATTATTTTGTGCATTTCTAGCGCAGGTTCATTCCTCTCCCCCTCCCCCTCCCCTCCCCTCCCCCTCCTCCTCCTCTCCTTGTATACATGTTCACACTGTCATGTCCAGGCCAGCGTGCATGTTCAGATCATCATCTTCACGTCTAGTATACATGTTCAGATTATACATGTTTATTGACATGGATGAACTGTATCTTGGTAGAGAAATCCCACAGGGGACGAAATAAAACAGGTAAGGATGGTGAAGAAGACCTCCAGCTGAGGTCTTCTTCAGCATGTTAATAAAACAATATGGTTTATGGCACTGACAAATGACATAAACCACGTATTGAGACTAACATACTTATATAATATAACTCATATACAAAATTAGTTGTAATTAATCCCTAATGAATTTGATTCTTTCCCCTTAATTAAAATAAAATAATTCTGAACGGCATCGATTTTTTCAATGGCTTATTTATCCTATAAAACATGGATGAAATGTATTTTGGAGTTAAGCTTCGTTAGTGCAAATGTTGTTGGATTTTGTACAATAAAACGCTTTTGGAGGTGATGTTTATCGTAATAGACAAAGTGTGAGAGTAAATTCTTCTTCGGTCATATATTTAGGACTCAGCTGTATTTTTACACTTCCAGGTGTAACGCCTTCTGTCACATACCTGTGACATGTTTCGAGAGTTCTTCGACTCTTGCAGACAGACCTGTGGCCAAACCTCCCCGTTGACTGCAAGATCAGCTAGGCTGATGGCTATATTGGCTCGCAGGCCTACATAGCCACCACAACCCGACTGATCTGACACTTTCTGCAGGAAAGAACCCAGTGTGTACCGTGCTGGACACACCACAAGCTGCAGGTACATTGTATAAGCCGGCGACCAGTCCACGTGAAGCCCCAGGTAAAATTATTCTCTTTTTATTCCCCGGAACTCTGACACGGTATGTTGCGAGGGATTACTGTGGACGATATCCTCAGGGGAAGGGAGGGAGGGAAGGAAGGAGGGAGGGGGAAGGAAGGAGGGAGGGGGATGGAAGGAGGGAGGGAGGGGGTTAAGGAGGGAAGGGGAAGGAAAAGAGGGCGTCAGTAATTACTGAGGACGAGCCCCTTAGGGGAAGGAAACGGGAAGGGAGGTGATGAGAGGGAGGGACGGGAGTGGGGAGGGGTGAGGAGTGGCAGAGAGACAGAATGGAGCAGAAAGATATGGGGAAGGGGGAAGGGGGAAGGGGGAAGGGGGAAGGGGGAAGGGGTAGAGAAAATGGGACTGAACGAAGGACTGAAGGAGTTGCATGCGAGGTAATTGCTGAGGCATTTGAGGATGAGTAAGAGAGGAGGCTGCGTGAGTACCGGCACTAGAGTGCGTGCGGCAGAGTGAATGTCTGGAAATAACCGTGAGGTTTATTACTCAACGTCTTCGCCAGCGACCGGCAGCAGCAGCAGACCCGGTGGATCAGGGCCTGATCAACCAGGCTGTTACTGCTGGCTGCACCTAGTCCAGAGTGAGATCAATTTTACCATATATAAAAATAATTTTTAGCTCTATTTTAATCCATGAACAACGCTTTCCTTTTTTTTCACCTAACAGAATCATATTATTTTACTGATGAGAAATTAAGGAGACCTGAAATCATGACTCGTGTAATGTGAAGACATAATGAAAAGGTCTTAAAGAGGAAATTAGGCAAGTATCTTTACCAGGGTCAGAGGGGCCACTAACAGCAACAGTCTGGTTGACTAGGCAAACACCAAGAGTCATGATTTCCCTTCTGAGAAGTTTCTTTATATTTCAACCATACAATAAAGGTCCCATCTTGTCGTGAAATGGAAAAAATAGACAAAAATGTGGTATAATACGAACCTTTATTGACAACGTTTCGCACACACAGTGGGCTTCATCAAGTCACAAACAGATCTGTTTGTGACTCGATAAAATCCACTGTGAGGGCGAAACGTAGCCAATAAAGGATCGCATTATACTGCATTTGTGTCTATTTTTTTCCAACGTGTCGGTATTTAATACCATTTATCTCCATCTTGTCATAAAATCCCGGATGAAGAACATAAGAATGACATAAGGAAATAATAAGAATGGAGGAGCACAACAGTAGGCCTATTGACCCATGTAGGCTGGTCCAATTCACACCCAATCACACCAACTCATATACCCGACCAACGTATAAAGCCATCCAAAGTTCTCGCTTCGCTGACGCTACCTGGGAGACACGCATCTCCCTGTCACACGGTAGTGTGACAGGGAGATGCGTGACCTTCCTAGTACAGCGACAGTGTCTTCAGACCCATACATAGACTCACTCGTAAATAGAGCTGAACACTTCTCCAAGCTGAGGGACTGACCACCTCAACAGCTATTTCTCCAAGGTATAATGGACTGATTACATCATCTTAACTTTGCCTTTGTATTTGACCGAAGAAGCCTCCTGTGTAGGCGAAACGTTTCAATCAACAAACAAAGGTAACCCATCTGTTGCAAATGTGTCTTATTCTCCACCTGACGTATTATATACCATTTTCAACTCGTAAATATTCTTGATAACGGTAATGGAGCTGCCCTTCCCTCCGTTGGATTGAATCCGATTGCCTCCCATTTCTCGCAGTCACTGTTTAACCCCTATTGGTTTACAGCTATCCATGAATGCAATACAAATCACAACTCTTGCATTCCCGGTGATCAATTTGCTGATGTTGTCGATTGAGTTCGTCAAAAACTTACAAATTTACTGGAAAAGCGTTCGATTCACAACGGAAAGGACACGGATCGATTCCAAGCGAGTCGATACGTACGGGCGCTAGTCGGCTGTTGTGGGTTTGTATCCCAGGAAGAAGAACCGAAAGATTCCATCAGAAATAAGCCACACTACTTTCTTGGGTTATCCTAGGATAAAATTATCCTCCGGGTTAGGATAAGATTTGTTCGGATTTTAACACGGAGGGTTAGCCACCCAGAATAACCCAAGGAAGTCAGTGAGTCACCGAGGACTGTCTGTCTTATTTTCATTGCGGTCCTTCAATCTTGTCCCCCAGGATGCGACCCATATCAGTCGACTAACACCCAGGTACCTACTTACTGCTAGGTAAACAGGGACAGCAGGAGTAAGGAAACATGCCCAATGTATCCACCCATGCCGGGGATTGAACCACGTGTAGTGTGCGAGGTGAGTGCTCTGCCAATCGAACCACTGGGCAGGCCAAGGAAATTTCTCTTCCTAAACGACTTAGCAAGATTCAAGGTGGTTCACATTCACTTTCATCCACCGGAAATTCCCCTCCCCAGAGGCTACCATTCCCTGGTCTTCCGTAATTTAAGATTACACTAAAAAAAAAATAATATTTATAATCATAACCAGCGGTAAGCCAGCGGAAGGCCTCGGTTAGATGACCAAAAGCCCTAGCGGCGGGTCATCACATGACTAAGACCCTCATCAGGAAACACTTGTCCTGTTTCCTGACGAACCTTACCTAACCTAACCTACACTGTCTGTACAACGTGTGAATTACTGGCGGTGGCGCTCATCAGTCAGCCTCGCCGAGTCCCAGATCAACACAGGAGGACCAGCACCATCAGTCCCTGGTGTTCAACTTTGCAACAGCACAGCTCTAACATGCACAGCCTCGAGTTTATGCAAGGTTAACATATTCTGAGTGTTGACGCTTAACAGAAGATTTGTGGCTGAAATATCGGCATTCCTTTTAAACTTCAGCATCAAGAGATAGTCAATTTAATCAGCTATCGTGTGTAGAGTCAACAAACTTTTGTTGTCTATTACTGATATCATGTCTCCTGTGTGTGTGTGTGTGTGTGTGTGTGTGTGTGTGTGTTGTTGTCTGTGTGTGTGTTGTACGTGTGTGTGTACGTGTGTGTGTACGTGTGTGTACTCACCTAATTGTGCTTGCAGGGGTCAGTTCATAGCTCCTGGCCCCTGTGTGTGTGTGTACTCACCTATTTGTGATTGCAGGAATCGATTCATAGCTCCTGGTCCCGCCACTTCGCTGGCCGTTACTAGTTTTTTGTGTGTGCGAGCGTGCATTCGTGCGCGCGCGCGCGTGTGTGTGTTCGTGCGTGCGTGGATGCGTGTGCGTGTGTGAGTGCATGCGCACCTCTCCACCTTATGTTTCGCCCTGCTATTTCCATCACTCTTCCATTTCTACAATCTTTCTTCCATCTCGACAATCTCCCTTTCATTTCCAGCGGCTCTTCCTCGCAGTCTGCTGCACTTATCTGGGAAGCCCCAGCCATCCAGAAGACACTGTTTGCCCTCAGCAGCGTCTTGGCCCCCACCTCCCGGCAGCAGCACAAGCAGAGGCAACACCCGTGAGCATCTAGTTTATGTTCTTGCCATCTTCTGGCCCCTTGACACACATCCTGACCCGCGTCTCTCCTTCCTTCCCTTATTCATGGTACTCGTTCACATTTTCATTAGACTCGTATATTACGGCGCTCAATGAGCTCGTCCATGCCCAGAGGTAAGGGATGGGGCAGGAGGGACGCTGTCGGCTAGTTTTGTGAGAGCTTATGTCATGCACCCCTCTCATCCTTCAGTGGTCGTGGCCATCCCAGAGAGAGAGAGAGAGAGAGAGAGCGAGAGATATGTGGGTAACAGCTCTTAGCTTGTAAATAAAGATAGGAACCTTAACGTAACCATGAAACACCCCGTGTAAAAGAAAGAGAGAGAGAGAACTGAACTGATGTAGGTAACAGCTCTTAGCTTGTAAGTAAAGTTAGGAACCTTAACCTAACCTTAAAAAACCCTGTGTAAGAGAGAGAGAGAGAGAGAGAGAGAGAGAGAGAGAGAGAGAGAGAGAGAGAGAGAGAGAGAGAGAGAGAGAGATAGAGTATAAGACGCCTTCGTACAACAGCATAGCTGTCCTCACATTATAACCGCGGAGTGACCTAAAATATTTTGCAAACGCTCCCAACAGTTTTTACTGGCTCTTTCCTTGACCCAGTCTTGGCTGAACTATTTTAAGAAAGAGTCACTTGCAGAACTCCCCCAGCAGACGTCAGCCAGACCACAATGCTATTCTCACTACAGTGAAAATTCCAGATCAGTGGTAAGACTCCACTCGCACTTTTGCTTATCTTGAAGTGAGTTAGTTCATGATATAGAGCGTATAGCTTTTAAGCTTCTCTATGGTGATGATTACAGCTAAGCAAATGCCTTCATTAATCACATCACGGATCTTCAGAACAGGCTTATTCCTCGTCAGAAGTACACAAGTACTCCAACAGATCAGTCATGAATATGCTTTGGGCTTCGAGAACCAGCTGTTGCTAAATACAGAAGTTGGAAGAGGAACGAAAGATATAGTTTTGCTCCCAACAGGAATCTTCACACACAGAAAAAAACACCCTGTCGACAAGAGAAGGAAGCCAAACACTGCGCCATCTCTCTCTGTAGTCAACGAATACAAAACAAAAACTGTGAAATAGGAGTTTCAAAGTCTTGTGTCCTGTCAAATAAAGGCAGAAATAATCACCTGAGGACAAATTCTTTATTTAATTCGACTGAATGGACAATAGCATGTGCATCCAGTGGTCAAGAAAGAGCTGACTTACTATTTATCAATTACACTGCTCAGTTGAGAGTCTCAGCTCTAGAATTAAACATCATTAATGGCTAGCTGAATAAACTATATCAAAAGTTAGTACCAGAGATGTGAATAAAACAACGAGTCAGTACGAAAAACAAAGCCCCAGAATTATTCTTGGCTGTTCTAAAAATTAAAAAAAAAAAAATCAGGGAATTGTGTAGCAGCTGTAGTGTATAAATGACCTTCATGCTACTTAATATTTCCATGTTTTTATGTCTCGGTATTTAACTGAGAAAGTCCCCTTCCTGATAGGCGAAGCGTGTCCGAAATATATTTATCTCACGTTGAATAAGAGTCTCTCTTTTATACAGACACCAGGAGGTCAGTTTAAGCAAGTTTTTCTTGTGTCCAGTGATTCAAAGATTTAGATTTTGCCTCCGTAGCGGATAGTTTAATTGTGTAGCCCGTGTCTATCCTGTGGACGATAGTGGAAGTATACATGGATACATAAAAAGCCTAGGAACTAGTCCAACTGCCCCCTTTCCCCCCCTAAAAAAAGAGTAAAACAGAAATACATTAGGTTATGTATTTGCAATTAATTACAAGCAACTTTAGAATATTTGTTTAAAATGTCTGGTATCATATCAAAACTTATCCTTGATATTCTTATCTCAAGTTGTATAAGCAACGTTTATACATTAGTCGGTATTATATATCTTATTTAAAACGACCTTCTGTCAGTACCTGACCAGCCGGGCTGTGGTTCGTACGTCAGTTTGCGTGCGGCCAGCAGTAACAGCCTTGTTGATCACACCCTGATCCACCACGAGGCCTGATCTCAGACCTGGGCCGCGGGGGCGTTGACCCCCGAAACCCTCTCCAGGTATACTGCTGGTGTGTTACGGAGTGGTCGGCATCGCCTCTCGCTCAATTCTGCCAGCTGTCTAACACAAGACATAATTCGCTCTACATGCTAGGAAATAAAACAGTTCCACTTACTAAAAGAAAAGCTTCACGTTGACCAGTATATACAGACTTGCTAGTGCTCTCAGTCACTGGTAAATCAAATTTATTACAGTTTTCTCACGAGTGTTAACACCATTTTTTTTTTAAATATCGTTGTTTATTTGTGAGAGAAAATATGACTTTAGAAAGAGTCCTTCTATAGCTGATCTCTTGTTGAAGCCTTTTACTCTGTGGCACCAGGCACTGGATGAGACTCTCCATTCTGTGGCACCAGTCACTGGATGAGACTCTCCATTCTGTGGCACCAGTCACTGGATGAGACTCTCCATTCTGTGGCACCAGTCACTGGTTGAGACTCTCCACTCTGTGGCACCAGTCACTGGTTGAGACTCTCCACTCTGTGGCACCAGTCACTGGATGAGACTCTCCACTCTGTGGCACCAGTCACTGGATGAGACTCTCCATTCTGTGGCACCAGTCACTGGATGAGACTCTCCATTCTGTGGCACCAGCCACTGGATGAGACTCTCCACTCCGTGGCACCAGTCACTGGATGAGACTCTCCATTCCGTGGCACCAGTCACTTTATGAGACTCTCCACTCTGTGGCACCAGTTACTGGATGAGACTCTCCACTCTGTGGCACCAGTCACTTTATGAGACTCTCCACTCTGTGGCACCAGTCACTGGTTGAGACTCTCCATTCTGTGGCACCAGTCACTGGATGAGACTCTCCATTCTGTGGCACCAGCCACTGGATGAGACTCTCCACTCTGTGGCACCAGTCACTGGATGAGACTCTCCACTCTGTGGCACCAGTCACTTTATGAGACTCTCCACTCTGTGGCACCAGTCACTGGATGAATCTAGGATCAGTCACTTGAGTGATGGAGTCTTTGGTGGCCTCCAGAAAAGGATACGAATATTTGAAAACTCCAACTCCATTCTACACTGGGCAGTTCTTAATGGGATTCTACATACACACACACACACACAGGGGTCAGTCCTGGGACCAGTGCTGTTTCTGGTATTTGTGAACGACATGACGGAAGGAATAGACTCCGAAGTGTCCTTGTGTGCAGATGATGTGAAGTTGATGAGAAGAATTCAATCGGACGAGGACCAGGCAGAACTACAAAGGGATCTGGACAGGCTGCAAGCCTGGTCCAGCAATTGGCTCCTGGAGTTCAACCCCACCAAGTGCAAAGTCATGAAGATTGGGGAAGGGCAAAGAAGACCGCAGACAGAGTACAGTCTAGGGGGCCAGAGAATGCAAACCTCAATCAAGGAAAAAGTTCTTGGGGCGAGTATAACACCAGGAACATCTCCTGAGGCGCACATCAACCAAATAACTGCTGCAGCATATGGGCGCCTAGCAAACCTAAGAACAGCATTCCGACATCTTAATAAAGAATCGTTCAGGACCCTGTATACTGTGTACGTTAGGCCCATACTGGAGTATGCAGCACCAGTCTGGAACCCACACCTAGCCAAGCACGTGAAGAAGCTCGAGAAAGTGCAAAGGTTTGCAACAAGACTAGTCCCGGAGCTAAGGGGTATGTCCTACGAGGAGAGGTTAAGGGAAATCGACCTGACGACACTGGAGGAAAGGAGAGATAGGGAGGACATGATAACAACATATAAGATACTGAGAGGAATTGACAAAGTGGACAGAGACAGAATGTTCCAGAGATGGGACACAGCAACAAGGAGACACAGTTGGAAGTTGAAGACTCAGATGAATCACAGAGATGTTAGGAAGTATTTCTTCAGTCACAGAGTGGTCGGGAAGTGGAATAGTTTAGGAAGTGATGTAGTGGAGGCAGGCTCCATACATAGCTTTAAGCAGAGGTATGATAAAGCTCATGGCGCAGGGAGAGTGACCCAGTAGCGGCCAGTGAACAGGCGGGGCCAAGAGCTATGACTCGACCCCTGCAACCACAACTAGGTGAGCACAACTAGGTGAGTACACACACACGGTACATAAACTAAACATATATACGACTTTCGGTCGAGACTTTGCCATTAGCTAATGGGAAGTCCACTAAAAAACACTACATTACGAATCTTTTCTGTAACAAATGAGCAGATACGTTATGTATATCGTGATCAATATCATGCCTAACTTATTCGCTCATTTTCAGATTGTTTCATGTCTTAAATCGGAACATCATCTACCTAAATCAGAACTTTATTCCCTTCAAGGACAGTGCCTTGGTGATGGGGAAAGGGCTCTTAATCCAATGAATTTGAGTTACCCTTCCTTTCCTTCAATTAAACCTGGTTACCTCTAATTCTCAGGGTGCTGTATAACTCCCTACGAGTTTAGCACTTTCCTAGAATAATTTTAATAATGAAAATCATTATATGCTTAAATATTATTAAAGTGATAAGTAGCATCCTCTTAAATGTGATATATATACACTAAATAAATACTCTCATGTACTTTTATCACAGTCTTTTATATACAAGAACTTCTAATTAATATCATTTTCACGTAAAAACTAAGGAAATCAGAGAGAGAAAAAATTAAACAAAATTTTAAATTCATTTTCCAGTGTAATCTGGCATTTTCTTCGTCCGTCTCGTGAAATTGAATGAGTTAGAATTTTATATATAAAGGGTCCACCTCTGGTGCAACATATGGAGTTCCTTAGCCTGGGAGAAGTAAGTGAAATGTCTTTTAGGAAGAGTCTGGAGACCCTTCCTAGAATCCACGTGAGCACTAGTCTTCTCCTGTCACAGGAGTGGATAAGAGAGTCACTTTGGTAGCTTTCTTTGTCTCCCTGTGGTGGGTTCGACTCCTCCTGACTGCGACCTTTCTCTGTATATACCCGTGTGTTTCTGCGTAGTGTATTGATATATATATATATATATATATATATATATATATATATATATATATATATATATATATATATATATATATATATATATATGCAATCCTATTAGCCATCAGTGCTCTTCAGTTGCTCCCACAGAAAGGCTATGGTGTGCACAATAAAGTAGCGATTTCGGGGGCCAAATCTAATCTAGGACGAGCGTCGCCCCTTCATTTGACAGCTTAGCCGGGCTACACCGACTCCAACCCTCACTGGATGGCAACACCAAATGTTCTTACTGCAATTTAATTTATTTGGCTATTTACTTGCTTGTGCACTAGCTCCGTGCCCTCCCTCCTTCCAGCCCTCTCTCTCTCTCCCCCTCCTTCACTCTCTCCCTCCTCCCATTTCTCTTTCTCTCCCTAACCTTCCCTTCCATGGATGGAACGCTAGACATTAGCGTTATTCGTCTTGGATGTCTCAATCTTGTCTTCCTGGCTTCGGATTCATATGTCTTACTTTCCCCCAACTAATTCTTATTCTCTGTCTTCTTGTCTGTCTGTCTGTCTCTCTCTCTCTCTCTCTCTCTCTCTTAAACACACACACACACACACACACACACACACACACACACACTCACACGGGGCCAGGAGCTATAACTCGACCAATGCAACCACAACTAGGTGAGTACAACTAGGTGAGTACACACACACAGATATATATATATATATATATATATATATATATATATATATATATATATATATATGTCGTGCCGATTAGGTAAAACTTGCGATTTTGGCTTAAATAGCAACGCTCACCTTGCCATATATGACAAGTGAAAATTTGTGTATGCAATAATTTCGCCAAAATCATTCTGAACATAAAGAAAAAAATATATTTCATTGTGTTTGTTTATTATTAAATTAATGTTAACGTATCTAAAATATATTTAGTTAGGTTAGGCTAAATTAAATTGCGCTTGTTTAAATAAGGTTAGGTAGGTTTCAAAGTTTCTCTTGGTACAAAATTATAAATTCTTACATTAACATAAATGAAAAAATATATCTTTAAACGTATAAGAGAAAATTATAGAAAGGACTTAATTTTAGATGAGTTCTTGCTAATTGACCAGTTTTACCTAATCGGCACGACATATATATATATATATATATATATATATATATATATATATATATATATATATATGTCGTGCCGATTAGGTAAAACTGGTCAATTAGAAAGAACTCATTTAAATAAATCCTTTCTAAAAATTTCACTTATACGTTTAGAGATATATTTTTTCATTTATGTTAATGTAAGAATTTATAATTTGTACCAAAAAACTTGAAAACCTACCTAACCTTTACAACAAGTGCAATTTAATTTAGCCTAACCAACTAAATATATTTTAGATACCTTAACATTAATTTAATAATAAACAAACACAATAATATATTTTTCGTTATGTTCAGAATGATTTTGGCGAAATTATGCATACACAAATATCACTTGTCTTATATTGCAAGGTGAGCGTTGCTATTTAAGCCAAAATCGCAAGTTTACTAATCGGCACATATATATATATATATATATATATATATATATATATATATATATATATATATATATATATATATATACATATATATACATATATATATATATATATATATATATATATATATATATATATATATATCATATATATATATATATATATATATATATATATATATATATATATATATATATATATATATATATATATATATACATATACATATATATATATATATATATATATATATTTATATATTTTTTTTTTTATTAACACATCGGCCGATTCCCACCAAGGCAGGGTGGCCCGAAAAGAAAAACTTTCATCATCATTCACTCCATCACTGTCTTGCCAGAAGGGTGCTTTACACTACAGTTATAAAACTGCAACATTAACACCCCTCCTTCAGAGTGCCGGCACTGTACTTCCCATCTCCAGAACTCAAGTCCGGCCTGCCGGTTTCCTGAATCCCTTCATAAATGTTACTTTGCTCACACTCCAACAGCACGTCAAGTATTAAAAACCATATGCCTCCATTCACTCCTATCAAATACGCTCACACATCCTTGCTGGAAGTCCAAGCCCCCCGCACACAAAACTTCCTTTACCCCTCCTCCAACCTTTCCTAGGCCGACCCCTACCCCGCCTTCCCTCCACTACAGATTTATACACTCTCGAAGTCACTCTGTCTCGTTCCATTCTCTCTACATGTCCAAACCACCTCAACAACCCCTCCTCAGCTCTCTGGACAATCGTTTTGGTAATCCCGCACCTCCTCCTAATTTCCAAACTCCGAATTCTCTGCATTATATTCACACCACACATTGACCTCAGACATGACATCTCCACTGCCTCCAGCCTTCTCCTCGTTGCAACATTCATCACCCATGCTTCACACCCATATAAGAGCGTTGGTATAACTATACTCTCATACATTCCCTCTTTACTTCCATGGACAAGGTTCTTTGTCTCCACAGACTCCAAGTGCTCCACTCACCCTTTTCCCCTCATCAATTCTATGATTCACCTCATCCTTCATAGACCCATCCGCCGACATGTCCACTCCCAAATATCTGAATACATTCACCTCCTCCATACTCTCTCCCTCCAATCTGATATCCAATCTTTCGTCACCTATTCTTTTGTTATCCTCATCACCTTACTCTTTCCTATATTCACTTTCAATTTTCTTCTTTTACACACCCTACCAAATTCATCCACCAACCTCTGCAGCTTCTCTTCAGAATCTCCCAAAAGCACAGTGTCATCAGCAAAAGCAACTGTGACAACTCCCACTTTGTATTTGCTTCTTTATCTTTTAGACCAACACCTTTTGCCAAGACCCTTGCATTCACTTCTCTTACAACCCCATCTATAAATATATTAAACAACCACGGTGACATCACACATCCTTGTCTAAGGCCCACTTTTACTGGGAAATAGTCCCCTTCCCTCCTACACACTCTAACCTGAGCCTCACTATCCTCATAAAAACTCTTCACTGCTTTCAGTAACCTTCCTCCTATTCCATACACCTGCAACATCTGCCACATTGCCCCCCTATCTACCCTATCATATTTTTTTCGTTATGTTCAGAATGATTTTGGCGAAATTATTGCATACACAAATTTTCACTTGTCTTATATGGCAAGAAGAGCGTTGCTATTTAAGCCAAAATCGCATTTCTGTTGGGTCATTCACCATCTTCACAAATTAAAGTTGTGATCTCTGAAGTCAAACATTTGATTGTGAATTTTTTTGAATAGCGGAGAAAACTTCAGCTTTGTAGCGTATGAAGATAAGCTGCAGACAGATGACCATTTGATAACGATTCACTCAGGCCATAAGTTATCTTGCTGACCTGGTCAACACCAGTATCCCTTATAGTATTAACTGAAAATATATCGCAATTTACTATATATTCACTTTAAATATTTGATCAAAGTTATCTTCGACGTTTGACGTTCTTTGTTTTTGTGTCGGTGTATGTGCCTGTGTTTGTGTGCGTATTTGCATCTGCGTCTGTATGTACGTGTCCCTGTGTTTCTGTCTGTCTGTATTTACTTGTGTCTAATTCTTCGAATTTGCGCCCGTGCGTCTGTCTTTGTGTTTTTTAACTGCGTCTAGACACGCCTCTTTGTACTTAGGCACTCCTTACCGTTTTATTCCTAGACACGCTTCAGTTGTGCCTAAACTAGCCCATTTTGTCTTTACACCCCCCCCCCCTTCATTTATGTACCATGTTATTATTCCCTTTTTTCCGGAAATATGCCACCACCTTACCTGGACACGCCCCTTTATATCTAGACACGCCTTCTATATACTTAGGCATGTCCTCTGTTCCTAGATTCGCCACTTGCAACCAGAAACGTCTCCGTTGTACCTAGGCACGCTCTGTTTGTAGCTACACAAGCCACGCTTGTAACTAGACAAGCTAAAGTACACCTCTTGTCATCACCACCCTGTTGACACCCCCACTCACAAGCGTCCCCCTCCAAGCGTCCTCCTCCCACTTACATTATATTCCCGTCACGTTGCCACAGTCGAGCTCTCGCTGCGTACTCCGCTCTTCCCTAACACAGCATGCAAGGTGTAGGGTAGGTACCTACTTTCTTAAATGTCCACTGATCTCAGTTTTATTCGTCAAGAAAACATCCTTGACACTTTGAGCGCACTGTAAGACTGTCTTAATAATAAAAAAAAACAAGGTGACGATTAAGTAGGAGTTGAGCCTAGGGTGAGTTACCGTAGCAGCTGTTACTGACTGCTCTGGAAATTTAATGGGAAGGCACGGGAATACTGACAACTTCTAAATGATCGAGACACAAGTTGCAGTAACCGAAAACTTTATTTAGTCAGCGTACCGTCTATGCAACAGGCTTTTTCAACTTAGTGATCTGAGGTGTAGAGCTTTCAGGGAAAATTTTAGGGAGGTATCGGTCAGCCGTGAACCGAAACGTCATCTTAACTCTCCTTTCGTAAGTGTGGTTGTTTAGTGAAGTGTTGCAGCCACGTTATTGTGATGTGCATGTTTCCTACATCCACAAACTAGCATTATTCACTTCTTTGTCGTACTAGTTCTGCTTTAATAGCGGTGACGGTGCTGCTGGATCCTGATGGCGCAGTGTTGACAATAGTGAATATAAGACACGTCGCAGACCAAGCTTTTATTGGGACAGAATTTCGTTCTGTGTAGAGCTTTACTTCAGAGCGAAAGATTGTACCTTCCAAAGAAAAACTTATTCATTAACGTGTGTCCCTCTCTACACACTGCTGATAATATCACTCTGTGTTTGGTTTGCTCTCATGTCTCTTCATCCTCTCAAAAAGGAGACTTTTGTAAGTCTATAAGTCATTCACGTCTAACTTTCCTTGTGCGTGTGTGTTCAAAAACAAAAAAACAAAAACTAAAAAAAATTAATCCTTCCTTTACATTCACTTTCATGTTTGCTTTTTTGAAGGATGGTCACTTCTCATGGTCTCGTCTCTGTCTTTGAAAAATGTTTCCGCAGACAACGTAATTTAATTGAGATACTTTTTGCCCCTCTTCCATTATTCTTTTCTCTTATCTTTCCAATTTATACAGTTGCCGCTCACCTAATGCAGCTGCGGAGTCCTCATCCATAATGGCAGACGCTTTCTTATTCTCCTTTGCAACTGCGAGAATTCTTGAGCACTCCCTCACGACCGAGATGACTTCGTGAAAAACCCGCCGAGATGTCAGTTCGGAGGAGGAAGACACTCTGTCAGTTACAGACGGCGATATTGACATATGTGAGGTAGGAAGGAGCGCTTGGGCGTGCTGGCCTGCGTCCAACTCCTCCTTCAGGTCTCTGAGCCACAGTGCTTCCTTCTCAGGAAGTTCTTCGTCAGGAACTTTAAATTAATCACCGCGCTGGTCATTTCAATTCCACTTGTCTTCTAAACCTTTGAGTTTGCGTCTGCACACTAATGTATTCTTAGGACTTTCAAGTTGAGATTATTATATTATTTGCATATGACGGTGTTTCGAAAATGGAAAACCTCATTTCTCTAAGAGAATCTGTTTTAACTCTGAGGGTCGGAATTTCAAGAATATTTATTAATGCTGTTTTTTTTTGTGTGTAACCAAAAAATTAAATATATTTTCAAGAGACATAATTTCTCTAAGAATACATTGTGGTTAAGAGATGGTATAAAATACCGACAACTGGGAAATAAGACACATGTGCAGTGGTAGGATAATTTATTAAGGAAATGTTTAGCCACGAACGACTTCTTCAGTCCTTGGGTTCCTTGGTAGACAATGTCAGAAGTCTAGTGAGGATAAAGACACAGGTAGCAAAAGATACTTTTGTACAACGCTTCGACCAAAGCTGGGCTTTATCATGCACCTGATAAAGCCTAACCTTGGGCAAAACGTTGTAATAAAAAGATCCTTCCCTACCGGTATTTTTTTTTTTATCCCTTCAAATGGCTTCTTCAGAATTGAAGAGGCCATTTGTGCCGAAACGTCTCAATAAAATATCCCATCACTGCACATTTATCTTATTTCATTGTACATTGCGGAGTATTTGTTCTTCTGGATTCACCAATCATCTCTGTGTTGTCTAATCTATGACGATGCTCGGGGACAAGAATTATCCGGGATGAGCTAACAAATGCTTCGCCCACAGTTGAAATTTTATAATATTAAACAAAACTGCAACTCTACCATCCGTATTATTATGTGAGATTTGTGATGGCTACCTTATGGAGGAAGAAAGATGGAGCCTCCACCAGCTCCAGCGCTGAATGACACGCATGGTTTTACTGTTTCAAATAAAACATATAATCTAGCTTTATTTATCTGATTCTCCTCCTGCGTAACTGCTGTCTAATTCTCCTCATGCGTAACTGCTGTCTAATTCTCCTCCTGCGTAACTGCTGTCTAATTCTCCTCCTGCGTAACTGCTGTCTAATTCTCCTCATGCGTAACTGCTGTCTAATTCTCCTCCTGCGTAACTGCACGATGCTGTTAAAGATATATTCACGAAAGGGGAAGACAGCTCCAATTTCTTAGATCAAGAACCTTTCATCGGCGTCAAGGTACTTGCTCCCCGGTGAGGCGTAGCAAGAAGGTGTTACAGACCATCCTGGTGGGACACGGAGGATATTGTCACATAAATATTAAGAGCTGATTGTTCTTGTGACGCTTAGTAAAGTTTGGATAGAAAAGACTCGGTGCATCGTAATGACGTGGTTGTAAATAATTCACCGTAGGGAGGACTCGAACCC
>WNWK01011784.1:47500-62831 GCA_009830355.1 Cherax destructor | reverse complement strand
AATTGAGCTTGTTGTAATAAGGTTAGGTAGGTTTTCAAAGTTTCTCTTGGTACAAAATTATAAATTTTCACATTAACATAAATGAAAAAATATATCTTTAAACGTATAAGAGAAAATTTTAGAAAGGACTTAATTTTAGATGAGTTCTTGCTAATTGACCAGTTTTACCTAATCGGCACGACATATATATATATATATATATATATATATATATATATATATATATATATATATATATATATATATATATATATATATATATATATATATATATATATATATATAAGAAGGCACTGAATCTGTCACTAGATGATCGGCAATGGGAACAGGCAACCCTCCCAGTGCGACTGGGAGGTGCGCAAAGCAACGCAGGTAGCTTTACCTGCAGTTCTGTCATCGTGTTTGGCCTCCTGTGGATTAGTCAAGAAGATTGTCCCCGAATGCTTGAGAGGTGTGGTGGGGGCTCAGGACCCCAGGTTCATTGAAGCAGCAGTGCGGTGGGACATCCTGGCAGACTCCTCCAGTAGACCAGCTCCTCCCAAAGAGCACAAACAGTCCCACTGGGACAAACCGATCATGGAAAAAATTGCCAACACAATGCTCACCAATGCTTCAGGAAAGTACAAAGCTCGTCTCCTAGCGGTGAAGGCACCACACTCAGGAGATTTCCTTCTAGCTGTTCCTAATTCCTATCTGGGGACTCGACTCGACCCAGAGGCCATTCGGATTGGTGTTGCTCTTCGCCTAGCCGCCCGCATACTCACCGAACATAGGTGTATTTGCGGCAGGGCGACGGCTGATCAATTCGGACTTCATGGTCTCGTGTGTCACACATCAGAAGAAAAGTATGCTAGACATGAGGAGGTCAATAACATCATAAAGAGAAGCCTCGCTACGGCCCGTTTCCCAGCTCAACAGGAACCCCAAGTGCAGAGGTCTGATGGAAGTCAAAAGCGTCCTGATGGAGCCACTATGCTACCCTGGAAGGATGGTAAGCAGATTGCTTGGGACTACACCTGTGCTGCCACAATGGCAGACACCTACTTGCCATACTCCGCAGCCGAAGGGGGTGGAGCTGCCAACCACAGGGAGACCCAGAAGACTCGTAAATATGAAGGCCTTCCCCCTTGCTATAACTTCATCCCAATAGGGTCGGAGACTCTTGGAGCATGGGGCAAGTGTGCTCTAAAGTTTCTCAAAGAGCTGGGTGAGAAAGTCATCATAGAAACCAGGGACCACAGGGCGACCAGCTTCCTATTTCAGAGACTCAGTGTGGCGATCCAGAGAGGAAATGCCTGCAGCGTTCTGGGCACGCGGCCCACTGCCGGGGAGCTGGACGAAGTATTTGACATGTAGCTCTGAGTTGTTATCTATGTTGTTTTACTTCTTATGTATTTTGTCTTGAAATAAAGTTTGTATATAAAAGATGGGGTGGTAGGGGAAGTGGAATATTCAAATGGCTTCAGAAAGAAATCTAAATATTCTTCCTTGAAGCCTTTTTATCCACTTTTCCGAGGCTATGGGTCCCACAATTTACACAAGAGGTGGACCCCATCCTATATATATATATTTATATATATATATATATATATATATATATATATATATATATATATATATATATATAATTATATTATATATATATATATATATATATATATATATATATATATATATATATATATATATATATATTGTATTCACACCACACATTGACCTCAGACATGACATCTCCACTGCCTCCAGCCTTCTCCTCATTGCAACATTCATCACCCATGCTTCACACCCATATAAGAGTGTTGGTATAACTATACTCTCATACATTCCTTTCTTTACTTCCATGGACAAAGTTCTTTGTCTCCACAGACTCGAAGTGCTCCACTCACCCTTTTTCCCTCATCAATTCTATGATTCACCTCATCCTTCATAGACCCATCTGCTGACATGTCCACTCCCAAATATCTGAATACATTCACCTCCTCCATACTCTCTCCCTCCAATCTGATATCCAATCTTTCGTCACCTAATCTTTTTGTTATCCTCATCACCTTACTCTTTCCTATATTCACTTTCAATTTTCTTCTTTTACACACCCTACCAAATTCATCCACCAACCTCTGCAACTTCTCTTCAGAATCTCCCAAAGCACAGTGTCATCAGCAAAAGCAACTGTGACAACTCCACTTTGTATTTAATTCTTTATCTTTTAACCCCACACCTCTTGGCAAGACCCTTGCATTCACTTCTCTTACAACCCCATCTATAAATATATTGAACAACCACGGTGACATCACACATCCTTGTCTAAGACCCACTTTTACTGGGAAATAGTCCCCTTCCCCCCTACACACTCTAACTTGAGCCTCACTATCCTCATAAAAACTCTTCACTGCTTTCAGTAACCTACCTCCTATTCCATACACCTGCAACATCTGCCACATTGCCCCCTATCCACCCTATCATACGCCTTTTCCAAATCCATAAATGCCACAAAACCTCTTTACCCTTATCCAAATACTGTTCACCTATATGTTTCACTGTAACCACTTGGTCTACACACCCCCTACCTTTCCTAAAGCCCCTTTGTTCATCTGCTATCCTGCTTTCTGTCTTACTCTTAATTCTTTCAATAATAACTCTACCATACACTTTACCAGGTACACTCAACAGACTTATTCCCCTATAATTTTTGCACTCTCTTTTGTTCCCTTTGCCTTTATACAAAAGAACAATACACGCTCTCTGCCAATCCCTAGGTACCTTACCCTCTTCCATACATTTATTAAATAATAGCACTAACCACTCCAAAACTATATCCCCACCTGCTTTTAACATTTCTATCTTTATACCATCAATCCCAGCTGCCTTACCCCCTTTCATTCTACCCACTGCCTCACAAACTTTCCCCACACTCACAACTGGCTCTTCCACACTCCTACAGGATGTTATTCCTCCTTGCCCTATACACGAAATCAGAGCTTCTCGGTCTTCATCAACATTTAACAACTCCTCAAAATATTCCCTCCATCTTCCCGATACCTCTAATTCTCCATTTAATAACTCTCCTCTCCTATTTTTAACTGTCAAATCCATTTGTTCCCTAGGCTTCCTCAACTTATTAATCTCACTCCAAAACTTTTTCTTATTTTCAACAAAATTTGTTGATAACATCTCACCCACTCTCTCATTTGCTCTCTTTTTACATTGCTTTACCACTCTCTTAACCGCTCTTTTTCTCTCCATATACTCTTCCCTCCTTGCATCACTTCTACTTTGTAAAAACCTCTCATATGCTAACTTTTTCTCCTTACTACTCTCTTTACATCATCATTCCACCAATCGCTCTTCTTCCCTCCCGCACCCACTGCCTGTAACCACAAACTTCTGCTGAACACTCTAACACTACATTTTTAAATCTACCCCATACATCTTCGACCCCATTGCCTACACTCTCACTAGCCCATCTATCCTCCAATAGTTGTTTATATCTTACCCTAACTGCCTCCTCTTTTAGTTTATAAACCTTCACCTCTCTCTTACTTACTGCTTCTATTTTCCTTGTATCCCATCTACCTTTTACTCCCACTGTAGCTATAACTAAAAAGTGATCTGATATATCTGTGGCCCCTCTATACACATGTACATCCTGAAGTCTACTCAACAGTCTTTTATCTACCAATACATAGTCCAACAAACTACTGTCATTACGCCCTGCATCATATCTTGTATACTTATTTATCCTCTTTTTCTTAAAATATGTATTACCTATAACTAAACCCCTTTCTATACAAAGTTCAATCAAAGGGCTCCCATTATCATTTACACCTGGCACCCCAAATGTACCTACCACACCCTCTCTACATGTTTCTCCTACTTTAGCATTTAGGTCCCCTACCACAATTACTCTCTCACTTGGTTCAAAAGTTCCTATACATTCACTTAACATCTCCCAAAATCTCTCTCTCCTCTACACTCCTCTCTTCTCCAGGTGCATACACGCTTATTATGACCCACTTTTCGCATCCGACCCTTATTTTAATCCACATAATCCTTGAATTTACACATTTATATTCCCTCTTCTCCTTCCATAACTGATCCTTCAACATTATTGCTACCCCTTCCTTAGCTCTAACTCTCTCAGATACTCCTGACTTAATCCCATTTATTTCTCCCCACTGAAACTCGCCTACCCCCTTCAGCTTTGTTTCGCTTAGGGCCAGGACATCCAACTTCTTTTCATTCATAACATCAGCAATCATCTCTTTCTTATCATCCGCACTACATCCACGCACATTCAAACAACCCAGTTTTATAAAGTTTTTCTTCTTCTCTTTTTTAGTAAATGTGTACAGAAGAAAGGGTTACTAGCCCATTGCTCCCGGCATTTTAGTCGCCTCATACGACATGCATGGCTTACGGAGGAAATATTCTTTTCCACTTCCCCATGGACAATAGAGAAAATAAAAAGAACAAGAGCTATTAAGAAAAAGAAGAAAAACCTAGATGTGTGTATGTATATATATGCATGTGCATGCCTGTGTAGTGTGACCTAAAGTGTAAGTAGAAGTAGCTAGATATACCTGTTATCCAGCGTGTTTATGAGACAGAAAAAGACACCAGCAATCCTACCATCATGTAAAACAGTTTCAGGTTTCTGTTTCACAGTCACCTGGCAGGACGGTAGTACCTCCCTGGGTGGTTGCTGTCTACCAACCTACTACCTATGACCAATATATATATATATATATATATATATATATATATATATATATATATATATATATATATATATATATATATATATATATATCTTCTTTTATACCCTCAACAATTGCTTCTCTTCTTTCTTCCCACTTTCCAAATTTCTCTCTTCTCCGTCCCTCTCCTCTTATTTATTTTCTTTTTCTAATTACATTTACCCATTCTCCTTTTTTCGACACTCTCCGCTTCGTCTACTCCCTCTTTATCTCTTTCACTTCCTCATTCATACTTTTCCACGTCTCCACCTCCCGGGTCTCGTGGTCTCCACATCCTGCATCTCCTGGTCTCCACCTCCTGGGCTTCTGGGCTTCCTGGTCTCCACCTCCTGGGCCTACTGGTCTCCACCTCCTGGGCCTCCTGATCTCCACCTCCTGGGTCTCCTGGTCTCCACCTCCTGGTCTCCACCTCCTGGTCTCCACCTCTTTGATCTCCAGGGCCTCCTGGTCTCCACCTCATGGGTCTCCTGGTCTTCACCTCCTGGGTCTCCTGGTCTCCATCTAATAGGTCTCCTGATCTCTACCTCCTGGATCTCCTGGTCTCCACCTCCTGGATCTCCTGGTCTCCACCTCCTGGGCCTCCTGGTCTCACCTCCTGGGTCTTCTGGTCTCCACCTCCTGGGTCTTCTGGTCTCCACCTCCCGGGTCTCCTGGTCTCTACATCCTGCATCTCCTGGTCTCTACCTCCTGGGTATCCTGGTCTCCACCTCCTGGGTTTCCTGGTCTCCACCTTCTAGGTCTCCTGGTCTCCACCTCCTAGGTCTTCTGGTATCCACCTTCTGGGTCTCCTTGTCGCGACCTCCTGGGTATCTTCGTCTCCACCTCCTGGTCTCCACCTCTTTGATCTCCTGGGCCTCCTGGTCTCCACCTCCTGGGTCTCCTGGTCTAAACCTCCTGGGTCTCGTGGTCTCCACCTGGTGGGCCTCCTGGTCTCCTCTTGGATCTCCTGGTCTCCACCTCCTGGGTCTCCTTGCCTCCACCTCCTGGGTCTCCTCGTCTCCATCATCTGTATGTCCTTTTCTCCACCTCTTGGGTCTCCTGGTCTCCACCTCTTAGGTCTCCTGGTCTCCACCTCCTAGGTCTCCTGGTCTCCATCTCCTGGATCTCCTTGTCTCCACCTCCTGGGTCTCCTGGTCTCCACCTTCTGGATCTCTTGGTTTCCATCTCTTGGATCTTCTGGTCTCCACCTCTTGGATCTCCTGGTCTCCACCTCCTGCGTCTCCTGGTCTCCACCTCCTTGGTTTCCTGGTCTCCACCTCCTGTGACTCCATCTCCTGGGTCTCCTGGTCTCCACCTCCTGCGTCTCCTGGTCTCCACCTCCTTGGTTTCCTGGTCTCCACCTCCTGTGACTCCATCTCCTGGGTCTCCTGGTCTCTGGACTAGCTGAGCTAGGTTACAGGCCCTTCCTAGAAGGCTTTGGCAGGAAAATCCAACATTAAAGCCGTCCGTGCTCACAAAATAACATTCTAAGCTCTAAGGTAAATATTTTTTTTGCTTTCACTTCTCCAGAACACGATAGACTCAGAGATACGTGCACAGTTTTCAACAATATCAAATGATGTTGAGGTGTATGGAAATGTTTGCCAAACTAACTGCTTCCAAAATACAATGATAATATACATCAAAACCCATGTAATAATGCTAATTTTCACTACTGTTGGAACTACATGGAAATGATCAGTATTTTAGTGATGTTTACAAGACACAGAGAGGAGGACAATGTGACCTGAACTTTCATTTATTCATACGTAAGTGTCATTAATTATTCGCAAGAGGGACCCATTTACATTACTGAAATGCTTCAACTTCCACCTCAATTTTTTTTTTCAGGAAGGTGATTTTGCTGTAAAGCATTCATCAAGAAACTTCAGTTAGGTTGAACGTCAACAAGCTCAGGAATAGTTGATAGGCACTGACAAGAGATGCAGTGGTATATAAGGCATTCACGAAAACATATAATGAAAATATTTGATATAATGAAAATATTTGAGATTAGAGAAGACAGTGGCACAGTGCTGTTCATAGTAAAGATATCTCAAGTAGTCTTGCAGAGGATAATAAATCAGAAAATCAGCTTTCTATCTATTTTGAAGAAAATTCATGTTTTCTCAGCTCCAAACCTTCCAGATGTTTTGAAAAGCATATCCGAAAGCATATGAAAAGCATTTGAAAAGCATATGCCGAAGACCTGTGTCAACAGCAACACAAGGAAACGAAAACACTGCTTTGAAACTCTTCTGTGGTACAGTTAGTAAAAATGTTCCAATATTTGACAAACTATGTCTATACAATAACAAGAAAGAAAACAAAGGCAATGACAAGTATGCAACCATGAAAGTTGACCTGAATATCCAACAGTGCCTGCACATAATTGTTTGAGTTGGGAGCAGTACGAAATCCGGGGGTCCACTGTATTATAAGAATACATTTATCTAGAAACACTATGAAGTGTTGGATGAGTGGGTGTGGGTGAGTGTGAGTTGGACCTTACTAGCTTGTGCTACTAGGTCAGATGCCGTGCTCCTTCCTTAAGTGAATGTGACCTGACCTGACTAGGTTAGGGCATTGGCTTAAGCCGGTAGGAGAATTGGACCTGCCTCGCATGGGCCAGTAGGCCTGCTGCAGTGTTCCTTCTTTCTTATGTTCTTATTGCATACGCTTCTGGTAAAGAAGCTGACTTAGTTGTTTTTCTTAAATGCGAGCTCATGCCAAGGTCAATTTCACTTCTTGAGTACCAGTACCAAGGACTTGCTAAATATCTGTACACCGTCTGCGGTCTTCTTTGTCTTTGTGTGTGTGTGTGTGTGTGTGTGCGTATGTATGTTTAGTAAAGAGGGGAGAGAGACAGACTGACGGATGACTCAAGACTGGAGCAAGTTCGTAAAGCATAATATCAACGAAATAAAGTTTGTTGATCAAATGAAATTGCTGTCTCCAACTTCATCCTGTTCCCTACTTGTATTATCTCATAACAATAAAAAGGCTTTCAAATGAGCCGGTGTAGGTAACAGCTCTTAACTAGTAAACAAAGTAAGGAACCCTTACCCAAACCTTGTCAAACCCTGTGTAAAAAATGAGAGAGAGAGTGAGTGAGAGTGAGTAGTGTCAGCCTTACCTAAAAGTTAGAGACAAAGAAGTACCTCCTGGTGTCCAGCTTCACTCACGCTTTTTCTTTCAACTTTGAATAAAAGTTAAAGAAGAAGGGACAGAAAGAAACAAAGAAAAAATGAATAACATTTTTGCCTCTCTCTCTTTCCCAAAATTTAAAAGCTATTTCGCTATTCTTTAATATTGTTTATCTAGTAGTTTGCTTAGCAGTACTGTTGTTTACTAAGTATTTTCTTCAGTATTTACCTAATTCTTGTTTACTAAGTATTTGTTTGTCAAGTTTTTGTTATTTAACATGATTTGATTATTTTTTTTCGGTGTGTGGGGGGGGGTGAGAAGTTTCGTTCTTTGAAACCCCTTTGTTACCATATTTTTTTGCAAAGTTGTTTTGTTCAGCGTGTTTTTGTGTATCGTTGCAAAATTAAGGTGAATGTTTCTCTAAAACTGAAATAATATTTCATCCTGAGTGTGAAAAAAAACATTATAGAAATCAAGGTTCTGTTACTGTCAGGACCACGGTTCAAGTCCCCTTCTATTCTTCTGTTTATTCATAGACTGGGTTGCGATAAAATCACAGTAAACAGATATCACAATGAAGAACAACCACTTTGAAAAATAGTGAAATTCGCCAATGCCTTGATAATGTGAGAAATCACGAAAGCGCTTGGAATTTCACTATTTTTCACAGTGGTTGTTCTGAATAGATTGGGTTATAATGGAAGTGAACACTGAGAAATATGAAGAGATTAGGTCCTTGGAAGTAAAAACTGTTATGTGAAGTGGGACTTATTACAGTTGCTGATTATTGGTGATACTGTGTTGTGTTGAGAGACCAAAGATACGTTGAAACTGATGATTTGGGGCCCAGTAAATGGCCAAACTATTTTCTCAAGCAGCCTACTAGACAGTGAGTCTAAGGACTAAATGTTGAAGGTAGCCCTAAATATATTCGGCACAATTTAATTTAAGAGGCTACGAGCTGATTCCCTACTTGAGCTCATATTAAAATCTATATCGCTTATAAGAAAATATCCCGAAAGAAAAATCGAACCAGGATCCCTTCGGTTGTGAGCCAAGCACTCACAAAGTTGCCATGTTTTTTTGCCGTTTTCTTTTATCCTGAGACGAAAGGAAATTGCCAGTTTACCTCCACCTCCACTAACCAAACTCGCAGTTCCCCTTCACACATGGATAAAAGAAAGCAGAGAAAACATCACCTGTCTCACTTTCTCCAGATTCACCAAAGCTGGCAAATGTTTCTCAGACAACACACACAAAAAACACTGTGCCCATGGAAAGAAGAGGAGTTTACCTAGTAAACCTGTAAGATCTGTGAGTTAGTATATACCGGCATAACTATGATGATCTTAGGAACTAAGATAACAAAACATACTCAGCTCGTAGAGTCAAACCATCAACTAGAAATCTAGGTTCACCTTTTATTAAAATAAATGTTATGAAAGGGACCATTGACTTCAGTCTGTGCAGATAGTTATCATGACCCATAGAGGAGGACCCCAGAGTAGATCATCCACATATCCCAACGATTTGGTATATAAAGGAAGTATAGTTTTATGAGAATTCTACACTCTATGTTCGAGTATACAATTCTACTCAAATTACCAAACACAAGTAAAGCCAAGTGTATTTATTTTTATGTTTTTGTGAGTCCTAAGGATATGTAGCCGCGACTCATGACTAAGAAGTTGAAAAACTGGGCGAGATTGTTCCCATCTTACATTATATAATAATAATAATAATAATAATAATAATAATAATAATAATAATAATAATAATAATAATAATCGAATGTTTTGCCATTTACTTGAGGCTCTGTTTACTAGAGGAAGAGGAAGGAGATAGCTGTCTATATTGTTAGAGAGTAAGGTCACCTGTCACCTACCAGGTACTGGGATTTAGGTGACCCCCTTATGAAGAACTAGAGGTAATAATTATTATCAATGTATCTCAATTAATTATTGTGTTTATTATCCACTTGTGAGGGAAAAGGTACAGTTTGGAATATTCTATATGAAAGTAGATTCGAGTCAACATGGAACTCCATCAAACTACCAACCTTAGAGGGTAGAATAAATGTCATTATAATCTTGCTGGAATAGTTCAGAGCTAACTCATAATTTGAAGAGGAAGCTAAAGAAAGTTTCGGTCCCTCCTAGACCATTATCAAGTCACAAATGAAAGGGAAAAGAAGAGAAAACAACACAAAACCTGCCTTCGCGTTGTCTTGCTTTATCTGTCTAGTACGAACCGAAGAAGGAGGAGGAGGAAGAAGACGAAGAAGAGAAGGAGAAGGATAAGTAAACAAGAATAAAAAAAAGCCTCTCTCTGCTCGCACACAAATGAAAAATAAACTCTATATTCTCACACTAATCTTTCCTCTTTAAATTGTGGTTTAGTTGTGAATAACTGCATTATATACAAGATAAATAAAATAATGATTGGGCTGTGATTGGAACACTATGCATCACTATACGATAATCTGATAACATGACTCCAATAACTTGCCTCTTCTACTGTTACTACAAGACTACAAGTAATGACTTTAAATTGGTTATTCTACTTTAGGTAAATTATATATTGTCACTCCTGTGTGTTCACTTTTAACACCTCTCTCTCTGCTGGGAATATTATTATTAATATTATTATTATTATTATTATTATTATTATTATTATTATTATTATTATTATTATTATTATTATTATTATATTATTATTATTATTATAAATGTTATTATAATAATTTTTATTATTATTATAATTGTTGTTGCTGTTATTATTATTATTATTATTATTATTATTATTTTATTATTATAGGTGCTGAGCAAGCTTTTATTGTGGCAACATTGCGCTCTGTGAAGAGTGAAACGTCCTAAATAAAAGCTTGCTCGGCCCTTCCCTCCCCATTCCCAGTCGTTCCTTCATTACCGTCAGGAGAGCGTCTTTGGATCTGAAATATTACGTCCCAGCAGCTCTTCGTCGCTGAAACGTCCGCTTTATCACGGCAATTTTTTTTTAATTTCGTTTAGTGTAATGACAAATACTGGAGGAGTGAGACCGGGGGAGGGGGATGTAGGATTGAAAATGGCACTGTGGTACAGAGGGAAAAAAAAGGCCAGTGAGTACACTTCAGGACATTTATCATAGGAAACATTTCGCCACTAGTGTTTCCATCAGTCCTAGCATTAAATTGTACACTAGTAGTTCTTTACCTTACGTGGAGTAGGAGTTGGGTGAGGATAAATGCGAAGTGGCGTGAGTAGGACCCATCGCGCCTTGATACCGGTGAATGAAGTGCCTTAATACCAGTGAAGGGATTGCCTTGATACTGGCGAAGGGAGTTTATTGATTCTGTGAAGGGAGTGCCCTGATACTGGCGAAGGGAGTGCATTGATACTGGCGAAGGGAGTGCATTGATACTAGAGAAGGGAGTGCCTTTATACCGGCTTAGGGAGTAGCTTGATACCGACGAGAAGAGTGCATTGATTCTGGCGAAGGGAGCGCATTGATACCAGTGAAGGGAGTGCCTTGATACTGGAAAATGGATTGCTCTGATACCAGTGAAGGGAGTGATTTGATAAAGGCGGAGTGCCATGATACCATCGAAGGGAGCGCCTTAAAACCAGTGAAGGGAGTGTCTTCATACCGGCGAAGGAAGTGTTTTGATGATACCGGCTAAGGGGTTGCATTGATACCGGCGAAGGTAGTGCCTTAATACTAGCGAAGGGAGTGCCTTGATACCAGCGAAGGGAGTTTCTTGATACTGACGAAGGGAGGGCCTTGATATTGGAGAAGAAAGTGCATTAATTCCATCCAAGGGAGTGCAAAGATACCAGGGAAGCGAGTGACTTGATACCAATGAAGGGAGTGTCTTGATACTGACGAAGGGAGTGTCTTGATACTGGCGAAGAGAGTGTTTTGATTCTGGCAAAGTGAGTGCCTTAATACTATTGAAGATAATGCCTTGATACCAGAGAAGGGAGTACATTGATACTGGGGAAGTAAATGCCTTGATACTGACGAAGGGATTGCCTAGATACCAGCGAAGTAACTTGATATCAACGAATGGATTGTCTTGATGCCGGTGAAGTGAGTGTCTTGATACTGGCGAAGGAGTGCCTTGATACCAGTGAAGGGAGGGCCTTGATACCAGTGAAGGGAGGGCCTTGATACCAGTGAAGGGAGGGTCTTGATACCAGTGAAGGGTGGGTCTTGATACCAGTGAAGGGAGGGCCTTGATACCAGTGAAGGGTGGGTCTTGATACCAGTGTAGGGAGGGCCTTGATACCAGAAAAGAGAGTACATTGATATAAGCGATGGGCTCTTAATGCTGGGAATTATAGCTACCCTTCATTCCTCTGATGAAACCTAATTGTTTCCTATTCCTCTGGGGCTGTATAATACATGCGAGTTTAGCGCATTGTCATGAATATGATAATGGGATGAGGAGGAATTGGAGTATTGATGAGTTAGGAAGTGGAGGAGATAAGAGGGAGTTGGAGTGGGATTAAAAATCTGAGTGAGGGAGACTGGAGGAGGCGGATGTTGAAGGTAAGACTTGAAGTGATGGCGGAGTCGAGGTTTGTGAGGGAGGAACTAGAGAATAGTTAGTGATGGAAGATGAAGGAGTTGCAGTGGGAATTAATTGGAAGGAGGAGATGCAGAGAGAAGAAGAAGAAAGGGAAAAGGAAGGGGAGTTTTCTTGGTGTTTTAATATCCCAGGATAAGCCAAGATATGCTGCGTAAGTCCATTACTGTCAATATACATTTATTTTATTCTATATTTCTACAATTCAATGCAGTTTCAAGCAGTTTCTGGGAAACCTCAATTTTATGTAAACTATGCACTTAGGCTTCGACGGAAAAATATATGATTTTGACTATACATTTTCCCAGGAAGCGACCCATACCAGCCAAGTAACCTGTAGATATTTGCATACAGCTAGTAACGAGGGCCAGTACATGTTAACAGATCTTTACCGGAGTTTAAACTCGGGTCCTTCAGCTGTGAGCCGAAGGAGAAATAAGTTGAAAGAAGCAGGAATATGATGTAATAGCAAGGTAATAAGAGGAAACTGAAAGGGGAAGTAGATAGATGAAGAAAATGAAATGTCCAGGATAAAGAAATGGGAAGAGAAGAAAACGCAGGAGGATATACAGAATATTGAGAGATGGGGTAGAAGTGGAAATCAAGTCAAGGGAAAGAATAGGGAAAGGCGAGAGAAAGGCCAAGCAAAACAGAGTAGTCAAGATACAAGATACTGATGAAAAATTAACAAAAAAAAATTTATATCTCCTCCAGAATATTTCTTCAACTTGAGAACGCAACACATCCTCTCAGTGGCAACACATCTTTCCAGTGGCAACACATCTTTCCAGTGGCAACACATCTTTTCAGCTGTAACACATTATTTCAGTTGCTGCATTTCCTTCCAGTCGCAACATATCTTTCCAATTTGCACATATCTTAGCATTTGGACCACTTCTTTCATCTGGAATGCAGATAGATTCCTGCAACTTGAATGAAAACAAAGACACTTGAAGCATTCTTCATTCAGTAGACATAATCAGTCAGCTATAACCGAGAGGCACGTAACATGGATACAGAATCAGTCATCTGTAACCCAGATGCACGTAAGGTAAACACTGTAACATAAATCACGAGAAACTTTGGTGTTTTCATTGAAAATCACGTGTTAAGATTATCTTACAACACCACAATATGGAGAAAAAAATGAGCACGTCCTGTGGATGAGAACGTGCTTAAACAAAAGTATACTTTGCAATTGTGGGTTGTGAATTATTCCTCCCACGGTATTATTAATTCCGATCTTCTGTAAGTCACTATTTATGTACTTCATGAGGGACGGTAAATCCGCAGGGCACACAAGGCACCTTGGGATTAAGTAGTACATGAGAATCCTAATTAATACCTTCCTTGTTGGGATTGTTCAATGTGGAGTACTTGAATATAACCTCAGATGAAAATTCAATTTACTAAACCGGAACACAAAAACCTTTGCCACAGGAACTAAAATTCCATCAAGGCAATTAAATCTTTTACTGCCCACCCTGACACATACACCCCTTAGGTCCCCCTACCCATACTTCCCTAGGTACCCACTCTCTCTCTCCTGGCTTATCCTCCCCTTACCCTACCAATATATCTCCTCCCCATTTCCCCCTTAGGCACTCTTTCCATTTCTTCCCCCTCCTCTTTACGCACTACTTCCCCTTATCCTTGACTCTTACAGACACAATGGCGTTACTGAAATGCAATATTCGTGACTGGAATACAGTACCTGTAAGTGGAATATAATGTACAGAAATAAAATACAAAGTTCCATGATTCTTCTATAGTTCTTGTGAGAGAAATACCTTCCGGGTGACTAAATACAACCCTCAGTGACTGGAATGCAATACCTATGACTGAAATATATTCCCTATGTTTTTAAAACAATCGCTATGACTGGAATAAAATTTTTATGGCAGGAATACCGTGACCGTGTTCGGTCAATGTAACACAATTCCAAAAACTGGAAAATAAATCGCCACGACTGGAAAGCAGATCCCCTTTCTCCTGCAGGATCTTGACTCTTGAATATATTCCCGCAAGCTTCTTTCTCCCATTACCGGTGGTCTTAAGATAACCCAAGACACGACCTCCTCACCTTATCAGGGTTAATGAGCCATTGTCTACAAGACTGATGGTCGTTTGCGTCACCTGGCAGCGACTCTTAATGACTAATTCAGCTGCAGAGTCTCAGGAGTTCCACCCATAATGAGGTAGAGTATAGCCCATTATGCGCTGCTGTTCTTGCGGCCAGATGAACACCCCTCCCTCCTGATGTGTCCTCAAACTTTTATTACGAATAATTCTTCTTCCCAGGACAAGATTATATAATTTTACTACAGTATTTTATTGAGGTGTTGGTGAGAATTTATCCAAAACCCTCACTAAGGGAAGGAAATTTAGAGCGACGTTTCGGTCCGTCCTGGGACCATTGTCTGGTTAGTTGTAACTTAACATAGTTCAGGATGGATTGAAACATTTCATTGTCTTATGATTCCTCCCTAAGCATGGGTTTTGGTAAATGATTCAGCCATTGTATTGTGACTTTTCATTCATTTCTATATCATTGAAAAAGACAATGTGTTTGAAGATACAGTTTATCTAAAACCACATTCTTTTGCTCCCTTCCTCCTGGCTTACATCCTCACTATGTTCAGCTACTTTTATGTCTGCGAGAAAACCCACATGTTGATAATAAAATTACATAAAAGAGAATACCCGTATACGTTGCCCTCCAACTGAGAATTTTTTTGCTACTCTGAAGAAGACTTCAATTGGAGGGCGATATACACAATCAATCTCTTATAGCTGTCTTTTATTTTGACATGTAGGTTCCCTCTCTACATTGTAATATTCAGTACACTCTCAAAATCCA
>WNWK01011784.1:0-42500 GCA_009830355.1 Cherax destructor | reverse complement strand
AGGTTTGTCAGGCGGCCATATACTGCAGCAGTTATTTTTTTGATGTGTGCCTCAGGAAATGTGTTCGGTATTATACTCACCCCAAGTTCCTGTTCTCTGAGGGAGATTTGCAGTCTTTTGTTTCCCCCTAGCCTGTACTCTGTCTGTGGTCTTCTTTCACCTTCCCTAATTCTCATGTCTTTGCATTTGGTGGGGTGAAACTCCAGAAGCCTTTTATTGTCTGCAAACAGGGTCACCTCTGAATCTATCCCTTCCGTCATGTCATTCATATATATATATATATATATATATATATATATATATATATATATATATATATATATATATATATCAAAAACAGCACCGGCCCTAAGACTGACCCCAGTGGAACTCCACTCATTACAGGCGCCCACTCTGACACCTCGTCACTTACCGTAACTCATTGTTTCCTTCTTGTCAAGTATTCTCTGATGCATTGCAATGCCTTTCCTGTTATTCCTTCCTGTTCCTCTAGATTTTGTACTAATCTCTTGTGCGGAACTGTGTCAAAAGTCTTCTTACAGTCCAAGAAAATGCAGCCTACACACTCGTCTCTCTCAAGTCTTAATTCTTTCACCTTGTAAGCGTTTAGAAGGTTTGTGACGCATTATTTTCCCTCCCTGAAACCGTGCTTGTTATCGTGTATAATCTCATTCCTTTCTTAGTACTCTACCAGTCTTTTTCTGAGCAGCTTCTCCATGTCTTTGCATACTATGGATGTCAGTGACACCGGTCTGTAGTTTAATGTCACTTGCCTGTCTCATTTCTTAAAGACTGGGACTACATTTGCCGTTTTCCAAACCTCTGGTAGTTGCCAGGTTTTGACAGATGTGTTAGGATTGTTGTTAGTGGCACACATAGTGTCTCTGCTCCCTCTCTCAGAACGCATGGAGAGATGTCCGGTCCCACCACCTTTGAGGTATCTAGCTCACTTAGCAGCTTCTTCACCTCCTCTTTTGTATGTACTGTGTTCAGCACTTGTGTACCCTTGCATCCCAGTTTGATTGAGTTCTCTCTGTCTTCACATACTTCTTTGTCGTTTCTTGTGATCTCCCTTCCTCAGTCTGATTACCTGATCCTTGACTGTTTTCCTCCTGATGTGGCTGTACAACTTCAGTGTGTCAGATTTGGCTTACGATGCTATTATTCTCGTATTGCCGCTGAGCCTCCCTCTTTATCCATGCATATTCATTTCTGGCTCTTCGGCCTCTCTACACCTTTGTGTGTGTGTGTGTGTGTGTGTGTGTTTTGTGTGTGTGTGTGTGTGTGTGTGTGTGTGTGTGTGTGTGTTTGTGTGTGTGTATATATGTGTGTGTGTGTGTGTGTGTGTGTGTATGTGTGTGTGCGTGTGCGTGTGTGTGTTTGTAAAGTTCATCCAATTAGCTGACTCGGGTAAAAGTATTAATTTTTATTAACACTATCAAATTACTGTGAAAAAAGTGAGCTGTTAGATTTTCAATTTGTTTTCTTTACAAACCTTTTTTTTTCTATTATTGGCTCTTAAGAATGCTAAATTATGGATTATTCAATACTAAATGTCTTTCAAGCTCAGGGATGTAGACGAAGACAACCAGAAAACAGTCGACGACAATAATGGCTAAACAAGTTTTTTTTTTTTTTAGTTTCTTCGTTTTGCTCTGTGTAAAGCTTCATCAATCAGGACTTGAACGTTGTACCAACAAAAACTTCTGCGACGTGAACTTTTTCTGTATTTGTTTGGTGATGATACTTTTAGTGTTAATTCTTTTCGGTCTGAGAGTCTCTCCAGTTTCCTCTTCTTTCCAGCTTGTCTTCTAATTTTCCTCCTCTCGTTCGTCTTCCACTCGAACGAAAATATCTGAGAGGACGAGTTGTGAAATAAACAAAGGCGAGCTGTGATATGTGGCGAGTGTTTAATGGGAGAAACCATGTCCACCACCTGTCACAATTACTGCCATCAGGGAGAACGTTTCCTTACTGTAAAGAAGAAGAATGTCTGAATGTTCTTTGTGGATGGAAGATCAAACCTCCAACACATCTTGCTCTATAAAGATCACTGGTAAACCAGGTTTTTATTCTTAACTAGCAAAATACGTCATTGTAATTTCAGAGATGTAAAATTAGACTGGCCTGTGTGGGTCATTCAGCATAAAACGTGATGAAGGCTTTATCCTTCGTCCACCAAGAGCGAAATAAACCTACTGCCTACCTGTAATTGGCTCACTCTTACCTCTTAGTGTCCCCTTTGTCAGACGCTAGATGACGGAAGACCTTCAATCGCTCATCAAGGATAAGAGACTGAACACCTTAAAATTAACTCTCCACTTCTTCCAGTGTCTCCAGTAGGAAAGTCGCCTCTGTTTTCGACTGAAGAAGCCTCTTGTTCGGACGAAACATTTCGGCAGCAAAGATACCCGTGTATAGCACATATTTCTTATTCAGCTACGATGGTACAAATATAATATTATTGGCTTTGTCTGCTTTTTCCCTATAGAAACAGCTTTATTGCTTTTTGAATAAAGGGTATGAGCACAATAGGGAAGCTTTCCATTTAATACTCATATTGATCACACATTAATCAGAACTTACTGAATGAGTATTTCTGTTGCGTTTTAGGGAATTGATTTATTAGCTCATGTTTGTTGTGATATCTGTTTTACTTAGTCTTATATATGACATTCAGCGCACTGGACGTTATGAGAATTAAGTTCCTTGCATCCCAGCCACTTATTTTTGTTGTTGTCACTTTTATACACGTGAATTTTATAGTACGAGCTGGTATCGTACCTCAGCTCATTTTGCAAAATAAGAGCTGTTATCTTTCCTCAGCTCATTTTGCAGAGTAGGAGTTGTTATCTTGATTCAATTGATTTAAAAAAAAGTTCTACGTATCTTCGGTCAACCAACGTGAAGTTTTCCAAGTTACTCTCAGCCTTGACATTGCCAATCGTGTAACTTTCTCTTCTTTTGTAATTATTTGGGAAGGGCTCTTGATCTAGGGACTTGAAGTTACCCTTAACACTTCCCCATAAAATTATAAGAATAATTTCAGGTCTAAATTTTACTCTATTCTGATCATTGTCATTAAATGTAATTCATATTTATTAAACAATGAGTGAAGAATATTACAATATACACAACACAGGCAACATTTCATGATCCTTACGAAATATGCAACACAGGTATTACATCAACAACAAATCAACACAAATCACAACAAACAAGAAAACTACAATACACAAATAACCCGCACATCGGAGAGAGAAGGTTCAGACCATTTACAAAGTCACTGTGTGTGACTTTGTAAATGGTCTAAGTCGGACCGAAACGTCGTCGTAAGCTCCTCTCTTCTATGTGCGGGTTATTTGTGTATTGTTCCAGTCACGATATTGTGCCTTTATATTCTTAAAGAAAAATTGCAATGTAATTTTCTAATTACAGCAACGATCATTACACGATGATGCAATAAATTTCTAGAAGCCCAGCTGTGTGATTAATATTATTAAATAATTGGCTTATTGAAATATAATTTTTCTAGGTAAGTTGGAAGCTAAGTTCTTAATAAGTTCAATATATTCTTAAAATCTGACAAATTGTTTTGTCTTCAAGAGATGATCCTTGATACCAGCGATTAATATTATTGATTTGTTGATTAAAATGTGACTTTTAAAGCTAATCTATAAAGTAAGTCCTTCATGGGATTAATATATTCTTAATCTCTGACGAATTGTTTTCCCTTCAAGGATTCTTGATGCCGGTGAGGGCTCTTGATGCATGGAATGCCACCAGTTCTTCACGTCCAGCCCTCAAACCTGATTACTTCCTGTTGTATGACCCCATGGATTTAGCGATTCCCAAAATAATAATAATAATAATAATAATCATACTACTATTACTAATAATGATAATAATAATAATTTTATGCATAATTGGTACTCCAACAAGAGTGTTCTTGTGACGTAGAATGGTTTCATGGTGCTGGGTGAAAGGCTCTTGATTCAAGGTAATGAAGCTAATTCTCTCCCATTCCTCGCATCAAACGTGATTACCTCCCATTCCCTAGGGGCTGCATGACCCCCTCCTGGTATAGCGCTTCCTCACGGCAGTTATACATCGTTCTTTTCATTTTTATTTTTTCTCTCCATCCTTTACTCGTCTTCTGTCACTTCCTTCCATCCTTTACTTCCCTCCTTCCATCATTTCCTTCCATTTTTTACTTGCCTTCTTCTTCTATTATTTTCTGCCTTTCTTCCATCATGTACTTGTCTTCTATCATTTCCTTCTTTCCTTCCATCCTTTAGTTCTTTCCTTCCATCCCTTACTTTCTTCCTCCTTTAACATACTTCCCTGTTTTTATTTATTTCCTTCCTTTTATATCTTAATTCTCTCCTTCCCTCCCTTCTCTTCTATCCCTTCCCTGCTCCAATCGTTACTTCCCTCTTTCCTTCATTTCGTTCCCGACTTCCTTATATTCCTTCCCTCCTATTCCCTCCCTTCTTCCTTCTATTCCTTCCCTCCTATTCCCTCCCTCCTTCCTTCTATTTCTCCCCTCCCTCTTTCTTCCTTCCTTCTGTCCCTTCCCTTCTCCCTTCTATTCCTTTCCTCATTCCATCTATTCCCTCCCTCCTTCCTTCTATTCTTTTCCTCCTTCCTTCTATTACCTCCCTCCTTCCTTTTTCCTTCCATTCCCACTTTCATTCTGTTCCTTCCCCCTTTCCTTCTATTCCATCCCTCCTTCCTTCCATCCTTATTTCATCTATCCTCTTCTTTCAACTTTTCTCATTTCGTTCCTCTTCATCAATTTTTCTCTCCTTCCCCTCATCTTTCATTCCTTCCCTTCCTCTTCTTCCATTACTTCTCTTCCATCTTTTTTCTCCCGACTTCCTTACCTCTCACGTGACTTAAGGGATCACTCTCATTAATGTTTCCCCTCAGTAACGGATGTACTCGGAAGAGAGAGAGAGAGAGAGAGAGAGAGAGAGAGAGAGAGAGAGAGAGAGAGAGATAGAGAGAGTGATTTAAAATAAGCTGATGTAGAAACAGGTCTTAGCTTGTGTACAAGGGTAGGAACCCTTAACCTAACCTTGTGAAGCTCTTGTGCAAAAGAGAGAGAGAGAGATCTGAAGTTTTGTTTGTGTATGTAAATACAGGAAAACAGAGAGAGAAAATGAAGAAGGGAACAAGAGATGAAGGTGGAAGAGAGATAGAGGATGCAGCAGCAGCTGCAGCAACAGCAGCAGCAGCAGCAGCAGCAGCAGCAGCAGCAGCAGGTCTAGTACTCCACTTGGAGTCCATTACCGAGCCATCCATCACTGTTTGTCTCCCAGCTTGTGTGTCCCATTGACTCAGGAAAAAGTATTACAAGTGATGGAGGTTCAGTTGTGGGCCTGGACTCATCCTGACTCCCTCCTCTCTTCTTCCGCCTCTTCCTCCTCTTTCTTCTTCTCCTGCTCTACACTCTCTTTGTTTACTTGAGTATTCTGTGCTCTGAATACGTTATCACAGTGGTCGGAGATGGGGAAAGCGAGTACCATTGGTGACGAGTGCAAAATAATACAATTTATAGATAACTGTCTTAAACATGAATACAACATGTAAAAAACGAATTAGTTTCTAAACTAATTTCGAGTGAAGAAGCCTGCTAAGCAGGCTCCAGTGCTCTAGATTGTTTGTAATGCAGCTTAGGAGTCTAGAAATATATGAGGTTAATGTAAACTAGAAGTACATGGAACTCTCTTATTGGAAGTTATGATTGTCTGTGGTAAGTGTCCTGGAATCATTATCCGAAAAATATCCTGGGTATCCCACGTCGTCTGGGGATTTATAAACATGAGCACTTAAATAACATGTTAGTGTATTTAAAAAAATATTGAAAGATTTATAAGACTGACGCTGAATCCTATCATTCTACATGCTATGGTGTCTTATCTCAGAATGTTAAGCATTTAAATTTCATCGCACACTCTCGAATATCATGTAAGCAATGTAATAATAGAATAATAATAATTTTCACAAAAGAGACTGTTTTTATGCATGAAGAAAGGCAGGGTTCACATATGTTAAAAAGGGTAAGTATGATTGGAAGAAATGAAAATGTGCGAGAGTTTGGAAGAGAGTTGGAGGTCATGGAAGGAAAACATGATCTCTATCGAAGGAATCTTTTATTATTGTCCAGTCGAACACTAGTGCGATGGAAAAAATCAGTGGAAAGATCAACACACACGAGTACGAATTCGAAAATCCTTATAAGGTGAAGTACCAGTTTTCAAGACTTGTAGAAAATTATTAGTGAAAAAACACAAACTTGTCTTCGTGGAAGACAGTGAGATTCTTCCCAGAATAAGTTATGGCAGTTAATATCACCTAATAAATGAAGTGATGAGGCTTAGCAAACATGTTATTTTCTGGTCTAGTCAGTGTAAGTAACAAAGCATGTTTGTCAACAGCCTCAGCTATTTCCAATACGCTTAAAAAAAGAGAGGTCGTCTAGGTGGGACTGCACCTGAGAGTCCTACACGAGTAAAAATCTTCACAAGGTGAAAACAACGTTTGTATTTCACTGAAGGATAAGGGAAGTGAAGGAGTCAGTAGATACAGGAACAGACCATGACTCCCTTGTCTAAAGAGTATAATGTAATACAGCTTGAACTTAAACTAATTTATGTGAAACACTATTGCATGCAAGCAATGCGTTTCTGCACTAGGATTAAGGTAAAGTGTTTGTAAGAGAACATAACCAGTGACTGGAAGTGTAAGTGTTTTATGAAGTTTGGTTTCTTGCAGACAAATGCCAGACAAAACTGGGATATCAAGATTTGAAATTCTTCCCGAATTCGCTCTCCTCTAACATTGTTTTGCGATAGTGACACTAAGGGAAAGAAACATAATTATATTTACCAGACTGGACGAGTGCTATGGACTAGGGCCGGAGTTCCCAAACTGGGATACACGTATCCCTAAGGGTGCGTGATGGAATTTTCAGGGGATATGCGAATGAGCTATTATTATTTGTGTTGTTATAGTCATCATTAACAATTTATGCATAAGTAAACCGAGAGATTTGCCACCGAAGTGGCTAGTTTATTGTGCACCCCATATCCATCCTGTGGACGGTAGCGCAAGAGCATAGGCCTAAGAACCAGGCCCCAAAAAGGGTTAACAGGCATCTGCATTTATATCTATTGTTCACTTTTACAAGGAAATTTAGGAAATTTGCTTGATATATCTGGTATCTTATTTTTATTAATAAGATACCTTAACATATCACATTGGTTATTTTACTGTTTATCTCTATATTCCTCAATAAGTGGACAAGTAATTAATCACATAGTGTTCGGTATAGTGACCATAGAGCTGACCACATACTTTGAGTTTGGTTTGATTAGCATCTGTATGTCTGACAAACTGCCAAAAGTACTTGTAATCAAGCCTAAGCCTGGCTAAAACAACATCCGTCAGTCTGTTTACATTGCAAGTTGATCCATAAACGTACTTATCAACGTTCATGTTATCATAGTGGGTTATAGATCTACTCAGGCTTCTAATTGCGTTCCTATAACATTCGGTTTCATTATTTACTTCTCACCTAATATTATTCCTAATGCTAGACACAGACACATCGAAGTTATATTCTAAATTCTCCTTCAGATTACTTTTGTTGGCTAACGTGTCAACTTTATCATGAAGAAGTAATCCATTGTGTGATGGAATCCATAACAACTGTACATTAATTCCCTTTTCCCGGATTTTTTAGTATACCTTGCTTCTCCAATGAGCATGTTGATAGTTGTAAATGAATGGTTCAGAGAACCGACAAGTTGTAAAATTAGACACATATGCAACTGGTATCTTTATGAGAAGTTGCACACAGTGGCTTCATCAGTCAATACAAATGAAGCCACTGTGTGCAATTTTCTTGATACCAGTGTATATGTCTAATTTTACATGTTGATAGTTATTATGTGAATCAAGATCCTTCAGTGATGACATACAATCAGTAGTAATTATAAGTAAACAGAATTTTTGTTTCGGGTTTATCGTTTATTACAGGAATCATACTCTAGCACAGCGAAGTCTTCAAAAGGTCGAAGAGAATAGAGAGGTAAGAGGACTGAGTTAGGTGCATGTGGGAATGTCTTATGTGAGGTTCTGTTAAAGGCTGTATGCAGGTGTAACTATGGTAGAGGCCATTTTTATATATCCAAGATAACGCGAGACTGGGCACTAAAGTACATGGTAAGCAAAAGACACACAGGACAAGCTTTTATTGTGGCAACATTTCGCTCTATGCGGAGCTCTTGCTCAACACAAAAAAAAACGTCGCCCCAGTAAAAAATTATACTACAACTTGCTTCATTTCTTCACTTTTGTCAGCATTTCGACGTTTGTATCCCAAACATATGGTAGTTAGTCTCTTTGACCTTACGATAAATCTTCATTTATTTCAAATATCAAATTTTACGCTCTTGAATTGCAAGAGAGACTATGAGAATAAGATGGAGGCTTGTCATTATGATTAAGGTAACAAAGAAAGTGTTTGTCTATAACCAGTGATGAATTGTGTGTTCTGTTTGCTGTTTGCTCTGAGCCAAGAATGACAAAAAGAATATCTAAATTTAATTTTACAACACTGGAGAAGAGAAGAAAAATGGTGGATATAATCACAACATAACAAATACACACAGGGTTTAAATGGGCATAGAGAGACACATGAAGGAGATGGGTCATCAGAAAGTCAGAAATAAATGATTGTGGTGGAAGATAGGATCAGGGAATAGATGGAAACAGAAAGAGACAGATTTCATACCCAGTTTTAAGAGCTGGTACGATAATGCCTATAAGGCAGGGAATAGTGCGTCCCTTCGTGAACAGTTGAAAGGCGAGGCCATCACAATCACACCTGGTTCAACACAAACATACGTACATACACACACACACACACACACACACAGAGGGATGTTAGGAAGTATTTCTTCAGTCATAGAGTGGTCGGGAAGAGGAATAGCTTGGGAAGCGATGTAGTGGAGGCAGGTTCCATACATAGCTTTAAGGAGCGGTATGATAAAGCTCATGGAGCAGGGAGCGTGACCCAGTAGCGGCCAGTGAAGAGGCGGGGCCAGGAGCTATATCTCGACCCCTGCAACCACAACTAGGTGAGTACACACACACACACATACACACACGAAAACCAAGTGTGCTAGAGAATGGAAGAAGTATAGAATGCAAAGGACCCAGAAGAATAAGGAGAGAAGTCGTAGAGCCAGAAGTAAATGACAGGTAAGAGGGAGGCCCAACAACAATACGAAAATGACATAGCAGTGAAAGCCAAATCTGACCCGAAGCTGTTGTACATCCACATCAGGAGGAAAACAGTCATGGACCAGGTAATCAGGTTGAGGAAGGATGGAGGAGAGAACACAAGAAACGACCGTGAAGTATGTGAGGAGCTCAACATGAGATTCAAAGAAGTATTCACAGAGGAGACAGAAGGGACTCGAGAAAGACGGAGAGGTACGGTACACCATAAAGTGTTGGACACAATACATACAACCGAGGAAGAAGTGAAGAGGCTGCTAAGCGAGCTAGATACCTCAAAGGCGAAGGGGCCGGATAACATCTCTCAATGGGTCCTGAGAGAGGGAGCAGAGGCGCTATGTGTACCCCTAACAACTATCTTCAACACATCTATCGAAACAGGGCAACTACCTGAGGTATGGAAGACAGCAAATGTAGTCTCAATTTTCGAAAAAGGGGACAGACATGAGGCATTAAACTACAGACCAGTGTCACTGACATGTATAGTATGCAAAGTCATGGAGAAAATTATCAGGAGAAGAGTGGTGGAACACCTAGAAAGGAATGAGCTTATTAACGACAGCCAACACGATTTCAGGGACGGGAAATCCTGAGTCACAAACCTACTGGAGTTTTATGATAGGGTGACAACAGTAAGACAAGAGAGAGAGGGGTGGGTAGATTGCATTTTCTTGGACTGTAAGAAGGTGTTTGACACAGTTCCACACAAGCGATTAGTGCAAAAGCTGGAGGACCAGGCAGGGATAACAGGGAAGGCGCTGCAATGGATCAGGGAATACCATTCAGGAAGACAACAGCGAGTCATGGTACGTGGCGAGGTGTCAGAGTGATCGCCTGTGACGAGCGAGGTTCCATCGGGGTCAGTCCTTGGACCGGTGCTTTTTCTGGTATTTGAGAACACGACGGAAGGAATAGACTCAGAAGTGTCCCTGGTTGCAGATGATGTGAAGTTGATGAGAAGAATTCAGTCAGATGAGGACCAGGCACGACTACAAAGGGATCTGGACAGGCTGCAGGCTTGGTCCAGAAACTGGCTCCTGGAGTTCAACCCCACCAAGTGCAAAGTCATGAAGATTAGGGAAGGGCAAAGAAGACCGCAGACGGAGTACAGTCTAGGGGGCCAGATACTACAAACCTCACTCAAGGAAAAACATCTTGGGGTGAGTATAACACCGGGCACATCTCTTGAGGCGCACAATAACCAAATAACTGCTGCAGCATACGGGCGCCTAGAAAATCTAAGAACAGCATTCCGACATCTTAATAAGGAATCGTTCAGGACCCTGTACACTGTGTACGTTAGGCCCATATTGAAATATACAGCACCAGGTTGGAACACACACCTAGCGAAGCGCATAAGGAAACTAGTCCTGTTTGCAACAAGACTAGTCCAGGAACTAAGTGGTATGTCCTACGAGGAGAGGTTAAGGGAAGTCGACCTGACGACACTAGTGGACAGGAGAGATAGGGAGGATATGATAACGACATATAAAATACTGAGAGAAATCGACAAGGTAGACAGACAGGATGTTCCAGAGATGGGACACAGCAACAAGGGGTCACAGTTGGAAGTTGAAGACTCAGATGAATCTCAGGGATGTTAGGAAGTATTTCTTCAGTCACAGAGTTGTCAGGAAGTGGAATAGTCTGGGAAGTGATGTAGTGGAGGCAGGTTCCATTCAAAGCGCAGGGAGAGTGACCCAGTAGAGGCCAGTGAAGAGGCGGGGCCAGGAGCTGTGAATCGACCCCTGCAACCACAGGTAGGTGAGAACACACACACACGCGCGCGTTCTTTCTAACATTTATTAAGAGCTGTCAACCTTGCATTCATCACTACATATTTCATACTAATTCCTCTGATCTCCTGCCACTAATACCTGGCGGTGGTGGTGATGATGGAGTTGGAGATGGAGGTGGAGGTGGTATTGGTGTAGGTGGTGGTTGTGGCGGTAGCTGTGGTGATTGCATTGTTGCTGACACTGGTGTTAGTGGTGGTAATGTTGGTGATTGTGAGGGTAGTGGTAGGCGCCACGGTGGTGACTGTTGTTGTATTGGTTGTTGTCATGGTAGTGGTGGTGGTGCTGTTGTAGATGATGGTGGTGGTGACGATAGGGATTGTGTGATTGTTATGCAAGTAGATGGCATTGTGAGGATGGTGACGATTGTCGTAGTAGCAGTGGTAGAAGTGATAGAGATAATGATGATGATGGTAATGATGATCATAGTGGTTATGGTAACTCCCATTGCAATTAAAAAACAATTATGAGATTTTTAATGAAATATATAAATGCTTAAATTTCCATTAATCCTTCTATGATCCTATAATGTATTAACCTGTATTAACCAATAATGCTTTAACCATATAATGCATTAACCTGTATTAACCAATAATGTTTTAACCATGTCATGAATTAACAAATTATCCATTATCCATATTATATATTAACCAATAATCTATTATCCATATCATGTATTAACCAATAATCTATTATCCATATTATGTATTAACCAATAATCTATTATCTATATTATGTATTAACCAATGATCCATTAACCCTATAATGTATTAGGCTGTATTAACCAATAATATATTAGCCCTTTAATGTATTAAACTGTATTATCCAATTATGCATTAACCCTATTATGTATTAACATGTATTAACCAATAGTGTTTTAACCCTACAATGTATTAACCTGTATTAACCAATAATGTATTAACCCTATAAGGTATTAACTCTGTAAATCAAGACCTTGAAAATACCATGAATATAAAGAAAGAATTCCTGCGAGATTATTTTTATAAATTTTAAGACATACCTACGATGTCTTGATGATAAATTAGACACATGTGCAACATCTGGGTATATTTATTGAAGACGTTTCGCCATCCAGTGGGTTTATCAGTACAAATTCTAGGACATAATTTGAAGACAGTAGAACTATATACAAAAGATGAGGTAATCAGTGCCTCGGCCGTGGAGTTGGTGTGAAGAACACCGTAGTCTTGAAGAATCTGCAAATTATTAATTTTTATATTAACATAAATGAAAACAATATATGTGGTGGAAGTATAAATGAATGGTGGTGGTAGTTTGTTGGGCAGTCTGATTGTTTTGTTAGTTGGGCGCATCGTTTCCGCTACGCGTTCCCCTCAATCTTCTGCACCCGGTGGGAGGTGACGAGTGTCCCTCCGACCGGTTGTCAGTGACTTGACTTTCGGCTCCCATCAATCTCCTTGATTGACGGCTCGGGTCATCCGATAGGCGAGATTTGAAGGGCAGCATAGATCTTGAAAAGATTTTACATTTAATCTGGCATCTGTACCTACACTGGTCCCACTCGTAGCCGACTCACAATCAGCTACACACCATTCTAGCAGCCGTACCCCAGTTAAAACCCCACCAACGTTTCATGGAGATTCTCTACTGGCGACTCAACTGCTTCACAAGTGTTGTGGTTGTCAGAGGATCCCAGTACTTCTGTAGTCAGAATCTCTACTCGTGTCGGGGTCACTGTCTACTCAATGTGTCAACAGTCGCGTCTACCTATGACCCCCCACCAGCGTCATCAACAATGGCTCAGCGTTGAAAACCACCATTCAGAGCTACGTGCCCAGGACATCGGCACGGTACCATTCAGAGCTACGTGCCCAGGACATCGGCACGGTACCATTCAGAGCTACGTGCCCAGGACATCGGCACGGTACCATTCAGAGCTACGTGCCCAGGACATCGGCACGGTACCATTCAGAGCTACGTGCCCAGGACATCGGCACGGTACCATTCAGAGCTACGTGCCCAGGACATCGGCACGGTACCATTCAGAGCTACGTGCCCAGGACATCGGCACGGTACCATTCAGAGCTACGTGCCCAGGACATCGGCACGGCACCATTCATCGTGCCCGGGACATGACGGTACCATTCAGAGCTACGTGCCCAGGACATCGGCACGGCACCATTCTCCACTTCGTATTGTGTACATATTAGCTTTAAGTCACTAATTATTTATATATTTCATTTTTCATTTCTTTGCTTCAAGTAGGATTAATTTCATGTTTAAGTGTATTATATTCTTTACTATTTTTACATATTAATAAATTGGTTTTTATCTTATTATGTTATCATTGATTTTTCTCTCTTTTTCATTCCCATATGGAGGAACAAGCCTTATCAAATACTCTTTCAGGGTCTGATAGGGATGTTGAACCTTCACACAGTCACACCCTCTACCCAGAACCCAGCCACACCCTCTCCTCAGCACCCAGCCACACCCTCTACCCAGCACCCAGCCACACCCTCTACCCAGCACCCAGCCACACCCTCGTCTGAGACAAACTTGACCACATCCGCTTCTGTGTCGCGTAAACTTTCCATCTAATCTCCTGTAGTCTTGAGAACTTTGCAACCTCCTCAGCTACTTCAGACACCCCGGCCACACCCCTATCACACCCCTGTCACACCCCTGCAATACTCCTGCCACACCACTATCACACCCCTGCCGCTTCGCTGCCAAACCCGTCGCACCCCTGTCAAACCCCTGCCACACCCTTGTCAAACCCCTGCCACATCCTTGTCAAACCCCTGGCACATACTGCTATTACACATTCTACTTTATCATGCCCATGTCAGCCACACCCCTGCCACACCGCTTCCCCTAATTCCACAACCCCTCTTTCCTTCCCCCTCTCCTCCCCCCCCCCCGCTATCCCTAGACCCCTACCCTACCCCCCCACCAACAATAACCCTCAGCGGCAAGTCCCTTTAACAACGGTAGCGATTGGACGTGCCTGAGGGAAGCTTGGTTTTCGCAGCAACAATAGCAGCAAGAGCAGCAACAAGAGCAACTACTGCAGCAACAATAGCAACAACAGCTGCATCAGCAGCATAGCAGCACCAACAACAGCAGCAGCAACACATTCAACAGAAACGGTAGCAGCAGCAACAGCAGCAGCAACAACAGCAGCAGCAGCACCAACAACAGCAGCAGCAACACATTCAACAGAAACGGTAGCAGTAGCAACAGCACAGCAGCAGAAACAGCAGCAGCAGCAGCAACAGATGCAAAAGGAACGGTAGCAGCAACAACAACACAGCTACAGAAAGGCGCTGTCTAATCCTACGGGTTTAGCGCTTCCCCTTGATTATAATAATAACAGCTACAGAAACAGCAACAGAAGCAGCAAAAGCACAGTAACAGCAAGAACAGAGACAGCAGCAACAACAGAAGCTGCCGCAACAGTAGCAGCAGCATCAACTGCAGCATCAGCAGAAGCAACACATCAATAGAAACAGCAATAATAGTGGTAACAGCAGTAACAACTGTAGAAGCAGCAGCAGTAACAACACCGTCAACTACAGAAACAACAATAGTTGTATTAACAGCAACAGCAGCGGCAGCAACAGAAGCACAACACTTTCACTAGCACCACCAACAACAGTAGCGGCATCAGTAGCAGCAGCACACACTATTTCCACTAGCACCACCGGCAACAACAGCAGCACACACCATTTCCACTAGCACCACCGGCAACAATAGCAGTACACACCACCTCCACTAGTACCACCACCAGCACCCGTCACCGCCGCCACTACAGCATCATAACACCACCACTGGAGGGGATGTGATGTGTGTGTGATGGAACACCGATTCCGTGTGTTCAACTAATTGTAACTGCAGGGGGTCGAGTCTCGGCTCCTGCCCCTACTTCCCACTCGCCCAAGGTCACTACAGTCTTCCATTCACTGCTTATTTCATACCCACTTACAAAACTTTGTCTGAAATTATCTTTCATTTCATCCAGATTTTCCCACTGGTGCAGATTTATGTGTGTTTGGTTAAAACTGAAATGAATTTGACTTCAGGAAGACACATAACAGATTTTTACAACATTAGGAAGACACATCACAGACGTTTACAACTTTAGGAAGACACATCACAGACGTTTACAACTTTTGGAAGACACATCACAGACGTTTACAACTTTAGGAAGACACATCCCAGTCGTTTACAACTTCAGGAAGACACATCAAAGACGTTTACAACTTAAGGAAGACACATTACAGACGTTTACAACTTTAGGAAGACACATCACAGACGTTTACAACTTTAGGAAGACACATCACAGACGTTTACAACTTTAGGAAGACACATCACAGACGTTTACAACTTTAGGAAGACACATCACAGACGTTTACAACTTTAGGAAGACACATCACAGACGTTTACAACATCAGGAAGACACGTCACAGACTTTATAACTTAAGGAAGACACATTACAGACGTTTACAACTTTAGGAAGACACATCACAGACGTTCAAAACTTCAGCAAGACATATCACAGACGTTTACAACATCAGGAAGACACGTCACAGACTTTACAACTTAAGGAAGACACATCACAGACGTTTACAACTTCAGGAAGACACATAACAGACTTTGCAAGTTCAGGAAAACACATCTCAGTTGTCCTCTGAGGGACTGACCTTATTTTGTTACATTAGTTTCCTAAGGAAACAAATTTCAGTTTCTTAACTCTTCCTGTAAATTATCAAATTACATTTTTCTTAGTTTTGCAAAAGTTTAGGTCAGGTTAGGTTAGGTGAGGTTCGGTGAGGTCAGGTGATTTTAGGTTAGGACAGATCAGGTAATGTTAAATTGTCACGTTAGGTTGGGTCAGAAAAGGTTGGAAATAGGCGTAAAACGCCTTCACGTACGTTCTGCTACTCTGTACGTTATTAAAACCCACTGTGTGGGCGAAACGTTGTCAATAAAGGACAGCATTATACTGCATTTTGTGTCTAGGTTTCCGTCAGAAAAGGTTACACAATCATATGTACGCGTACATATTACCACAACCAATAAACAGATGGGGCCGTATTATCTCAAGACGAAGAAAACCAGGAAACGTTCAAATGTGAACGTGTGAATGGGAACGTTAATCACCATGAGTGATAAACGTTCAAATGTGAACGTTAACCATGCATGGTGAGAGAATGAGCTGTCCTTTACCTGCAGAGATACGATAGTGGATTCGAATTAATCAAATTGTTTATAAAAAATGTCAGATAAGATGGTTAAACCCCAGGACAAGTTGTGGAGACCCCAGGGCAAGTAACGTTTGGGGATCCCCAGGGCAAGTAACTGGTGGGGACCTTTGGGCAAGTAACTGGTGGGGACCTTTGGGCAAGTAACTGGTGGGGACCTTTGGGCAAGTAACTGGTGGGGACCTTTGGGCAAGTAACTGGTGGGGACCTTTGGGCAAGTAACTTGTAAAGACCCCAGGCCAAGTAACTTTTGAGGACCTCAGGGCAAGTACTTTGCCCTGAGGTCCTAGAGTAAGTAAGATGTAGGGACCACAGAGCAAGATCCTTGTAGGGATCCCAGGGCAAGAAAGTTGTGAGGACTCCAGGGAAAGTATCTTGTGGGGATCCTAGGGAAAGTAAGTTGTGGGGACCACAGGGAAAGTATCTTGTGGGGACCCCAGGGAAAGTAAGTTGTGGGGACCCCAAGGCAAGGGTCTTGTGGGGACCCCAGGGCAAGTTAGTTGTGGGGACCCCAGAGAAAGTATTTTGTGGGGACCCTAGGGAAAGTAAGTTATTTGGATCCCAGGGCGAGTAACTTGGGGGGGCCCCAGGACAAGAAATTTGTGGGGACCCGAGGGCATTGTTTTTTTGGGAACCCCAGAGTAAGTAACGTGTGGGAACCCCAAGAAATACAAACTTGTGGGGTCCCCAGGGAAGACAACTTACTGAAGCCCCATGCAAGACACCCCAGTGAAGACAACTTGTTGAAACGCCATATCTATGGACTTTTTCCTCACAAGGACATCTGTCTTCAAAATATTAAACACTTCTGTATTCAACTGATGAAAGTGAATAAATAGTTTGGAAAACTGACAAGTTGATAAATGAGACAAATGTGCAACACGATTCGCCACACAGTGGCTTCATCAGTCCATTCAAAAGAGAATGGAGAAGAACAGAAGGAGTTTGAGGTAATCAGTCCCACAGCCTTGAGTCGATTACTTCAAACTCCTGTTCTTCACCATTCTCCTTTCTATGGACTGATGAAGCCACTGTGTGGCGAAACGTTTCCTCATTAAAGATACCCATGTGTTGCACTTGTGTCTAATTTATCAAGGTGTACAGGCCTAGCTGACATCAATGAGATAATGCTATACTGAAAATCGCTTGTTATGCAGAGCATTTCGGGTAAATTGGGTCAATTTTCTCCCAGGATGAGACCCACACCATTTGAATAACGCCCAGGTACCCATTTTACTGATGGGTAAACATGGACAGCAGGTGTCTTCGGGAAACACGTCCTAATATTTTCTAGACGTTCCTGGAATACGATCACCAGACCTCAGTGTATGAGCTATGAGTGTATGAGTGTGCTAGCAATTGAGTATATTCGTGGAGAAGGGGTTTATATTCTGCAGACAGATGAGGTGTAGCAATGGTAGGCGGAGTCGCCAATGGGCTTTTCCAAGTGTGATATCTTTATGCGCTTTTTGGAAATCAATAATTAATAGAGGGGCATTTGATTAACAGATTTGATTTTCACCAGAAAGTCACTATGTACGTTGTTGCCTTCTGTTCTTTTGACTGTGCTGAACAGAGCACTGATGTTATACGAAGTATTCTCGAAGAGTTTTGCACAAGTCCGGATATTATTTAATAAGTCATATGCTTTTTAATTATCCCTTACATTCTGCATGATAATCTTGCCAACTTGATCTGATCTGGAAACAATAATAACATTTTCTTCTTCAACTTGGATAAAGTCGTACTTACCCTTTTAAAATGCAGACTATAAATAATTGTCCAGAGTGGCACGGAATTCCTGAGTGCAATTAGTACTGGCAATGAATTTGTCAAAGTTGGAGATATAATCCAATGCATGGATGGTGATGGGGTTCAGGGCGAAATTGAGAGTCAGTCTTGAGTGTTCTGCAGAGTGGGTGTTGTGGCATGCGAAAAAGCATGTGTTTTAGGCATTCCTTGATGTGGAGCACACTACACCATCACGTTCTCCATGGTTACTTAACTGGGCATTGAAGTAGACAACAGCCACCAGCTGGGTTTGCTAACGCCTCTCTACCTTAGGCCATTAACCCGTTAAATGCACTGGCGTTTGAACTTGTCAGCGTAAATGTAATTAAATGGTTAATTACCTAAGTAACTTTAGCAGTGTTTTGGCCAGTGAAGTGACACTCATTCGTAGGAAGGTGATGCATTCGTAACTGCCAACTAAATCACATCAATAAACTTGACCTCTGGTGTTGCACTGTTGCCTGTGATACTTGTCTGAGAAACTCTTTGGGTTGTTTGAGCATATTGTACATAGTGTACATACAGTTTAAGCAGTGCAATATATCGAACGATTAACAAATATATTAGTTTGAATTCTCTTTCCTTCTGTTTGTGTTGAAGAATGAGAGACTTGTGTAACATTGAGGAATATTTATTACGGAAACGTTTCGCCAGCCAGTAACTTCTTCGGTCCATTACAGACACAAGATTCTCATTCTTCAACTTGTCGGTTGTTGGTGTTAGTCGACTGGTGTGGGTCGCATCCTGGGACAAGGACCTAATTTGCCCGAAATGCTCAGCATAACAAGAGGCTTTCTATATAGTAGTATGTCATAGATGTCTGCTAGGCTGTATACCTTGTACATGTACTTGTAGTTAATAAAGATATATATTATTATAAGGATGTTACACTAAGTTCCCATGATTATTTCTGTTCCCATCCCTTGTTTCTTCTATTTATACATCTCTCTCTCTCTCTTTTTCTCTCTCTTCGCTCAGACTTCACCGTGGTAATTGATACAAACCTAACCAGACCAAATTTCTTTGTAAGACCTGAAACTGACACCCAGAATATGAACGTTTAAATACCGAGTCAAGCTGGACATAAAAAAATAAACTAAAAGGGAAGAATTACTAGTCAGAATATTAAATTAAATTTCAACACACAAATTGCCAGCACACTTACAGTGTTATTTAATACATCTGTGTTTAACACGGTATCAAATATGGCTGCAATATTTTAAAAGGACGTGAGATAAGTACCTGTATCGTTGCAGTTTTTTTAAGGAATTATCAACTATTATGACTTGATAATTTTCCTGGGATGACCGAAAAGTCGTCTATGTTATTTTTTACCAATTTGTGGCACTGTTACTAAAAGAAGTAGAGACTACTTTTTTGCTCTATTGTATGGTTAGAATTTGTCATTTACCCTGATACATGAAATATTTTTTTCCTTGCCTTATTCGGCAAGAAGAGCGTTGCTATTTAACACAAAATCACAAGTTTTCCTTATTCAACACAACATATATGACATCAAGAGGAGCCTCACAAAGCCGGAAAGACAAGCTTTCAGATCGAGATCAATGACTGACTCTTCGATGGGAAACAGCGAGATGTTTTAGGAGAAATTACCTAAATGGCTGAACATAAATATAACTCACCAGGAGTCGGTCATCCCCTCAATCTTTTTCAAAATTTACCTAAATGATTTTGAAGAGGCGCTAACATCCAAAACTGTAAACTCTGAGTAAACACAAATTCAGAAATACAAGCCACTGTGGTTGCTTTAAGAGTATTAATGGGAACCTGAAAATGGTGCCGGTAGTGAATGCCGCAAACAATACTACATAATATGAAAATAAAAGGCCAGTGACCACACTTGCTGGGACATAGCAAGTGAAATTTTTGGTGGTCATTGGCGAGACTGGATTATCAGTTGCGAATAATTAAATTATGTCCACGGCCTACGAAAATATTTTAGGCTCTCAAAATTATCAAATGATTCAAAAGTTAAATAAATAAATAAAACTATTTTAATAGAATTATTTGAAAAGAATAAATTTTAAATGTCCCATTGTCACCTATGCATCTTTAAGTACAAAAATTTATTAATAAATTTATCTTAGGGAACTTAAGTTTCTGAGAGTGACCTGGGTATGTGAATACTCTAATCCAGCTATGTGACTCAGTGGCATTTACTTCACTTACACGTAGATAAAGACTTATGGTCCGACATTCGCAGAACAATACAACATACTGCCTTCTGTTGCTAGTGCAAAATCAATGCGGTTCTTAAGAAGAAGTTGGATAATTATTCTGCAGGTTTTGGAGTTGTGCCTTCTGCTACATTATCCTAAAAACATCTGTTTCGAGAAAAGAAGCGATGGGAAGATTATAAGGCCCTGGGTTGTATGTCTTTATGTAACCCCCATGTTCTCACTCGCTGTTTGTCTATCCACCCTTCCCTCCTCTCTCTCTCTCTCTCTCTCTCTCTCTCTCTCTCTCTCTCTCTCTCTCTCTCTCTCTCTCTCTCTCTCTCTCCATTACATCCAGACTGAAAAAAAACTATATCGAGCGTTACAAAAATTATCACAAAATTTTAAGCAAGTCAAGGTCTCCTATTTATCAGGTGACATTTTGCTAGATATGTCACGTATATAATAATAATCATAATAAAAATAATAACAAAAATAATAATATTAATAATAATAATAATAATCACCAGACTAGGGGGAAGGGGTAATGAGTCTTGATTCAATGAAGGGTAGAGTATCAAGAGCCACTTCCTAGCATCAAGACTACCTATATATATAGTGCAAATATATGTGGGCAGTATAAGTAGGTAGTCTTGATAACAACACTCTTCACTTCCTAATTGTTTTCTGGAAACAGCTGGAACTCTCATTGTATACATCAAAGCTTTTAGTTGAAATATATGTATATTTAAATAGTGTTTTTCTGACAAACTGTAAAATGCAGATGGCATTACAATAATGGAGTATAATACCCAAAAGATGAGTAATTACACACTTATACAACACCTGGGTATCTTTATCTGGATAGTACCCCCAACATGTTGCTCTATGTTGAGTATATTTCTGCAAGGTTGAGGGACTGATTACCTTATCTTCTTTTTTCGAATATAATCCTTATTAAATTAGCTAAACGTCTTCAATTGCAGATACCCCAGGTGTTTCAGGTACGGCGTTTCACCTTACGGCGTTCTGCTAATACGGCGATTTCAAATTATGACCTAAACTTTCTATACAGCGAGGGGTCTTTCAAATACGGCGCGCGCGTCTAATTCATTACCTGATGCAGAAAAACGTTTTAGTGGGAAAAGGTTTAGCTTTCCGTGCAAAGTTTTATCATGAATTGATAAAGCTTTATCCAAAGCAAAATGATGTCACATTAAAAGCTTATTCTGTAACTTGTCTTTATCTTCAAATTTGCCGAGAAAAAGTCCATTGCATCCAAAGGATTTCATCTTCGATTCAATCTATTTTGTGGGAAAATGTTAGTCATGTGTTTCTTTGACTTTCAGTGACCTAAACACAAGAGTTATGAAAAGCAGATATTCTTGAAGAACCGACGTGATGATTTATAAAAAGTGAAAATTCAAAATAAAATTTGAAAAGACAATTCATATCTTATTCAAATCAATTCAAAAAACATTTTAGTGTGTCAGAAATTTTATTCTCACCTTTTGAACGAGGAGTTGGATTCAAATGACATACTGCCGATAATAGTTTAGGAAAAAAAAAAAAAACACGCGATTCTGAATAGGCGTTTAATGGTACAATTTTCGCTCTGTGTTGAGGAGGTTTTGTTAAAACTACATAAAACGAAAGGCTGCTCTTCCCAATAAAAGTTTTTTCCGCAACGGGTTTTTTTCCTTTACCATTGATCCATAACAAAGCAACAATTATGACTTATGAACCAGAAAAATACAGTTAGAGAAATATATTAGAATTTGAAAGGTCTAAGGATATAAGACAGAACAAAAGATTTTTTTTTATTACACCTCTTACTTCATTTTTGGTGATGAAGATGATAAAGCTGTCCTGAAGGACTGGTATCACCTGCTATGATCTATAAAATATTGTAATCCTCGTCCCCCTTGTCCATTGTTCTTTGCCCTGCCTGGTGGGGCTTATATGTGAGCTTGTATGTTTTCATGGACTCTTGAGATAGCTTCTGAGGCAAAATATGAGGGGGGGAAAATGCCATATGTAGACAGAACAGAAGAAATGAGATTATATCTATATATTTTGACCTCCCACCAAAATCTTGGAGGTCTAAAAATACAGATATTTTCTCGTCTTTGTGTTTCTATCTAAATGTTTTTTTTTTTTTTTTTAATATGTATAGCCCAGTGTTTATTACACTTCAATGCTTTAGAATTAATTTTTAAAGTCAGCCTATTGGTTTCCCTGATATGAACGTGAGATTAACTAGATGTGTTTCTGTCACTATGAGATCAGAAAGAGGTATTTCCCATATCCCATAACCCAAGCCCCCTATACATCAAAGTATGCATGACGAAATTTAATGGAAGTTAAAGATCTCAAAAGATCTATCAGCTAAAATGAATAAGAGAAACATACGTAGCAGAACAAAGTCTTACCTGAGGCGACGTTTCTTTGTACGACAGCTTTACAGATCATCTCTTTTAAAAAAAATCTATTAAAGATAAATGTTTTTTCAATGAATATATTTACTGCATATCTTGGCATTCATTCGGCTAAAATTTAAATGTCCTTTCACTGTACAGTAAAGCATATTGTACTCAGAATCTCAGAAACGCTCCTTAACCCTTGAGCCAAAATATGCTATAATTATCCTTCAGTGTATGGTAAAACATTCTGCACAAGTCTGAAAATTGTCGTTAATTTATCAGCTGAAATGTCCAGTAACTATAAATTTAAGTACACCGGAGCGTCCTGAATATCTGAACACCTGTCCTTGATCTTTCAAATTCATTCGTAACAAATAAGTAGAAGACATACAAGGTGTATGGAGACGTTTCTCATGGACTCTAAAACTTATCATTCATATCTTGGCTGAGTCAGGTCTCTGTATACGTCGTAACAATCCTTTCAGCCAGAAGGCTGGAAAGGAGCCATATTTGACAGTTATCCCAGATATGATCTAGGCAGACCCACTAATTTTCCCGCACTCGCACCATCATTATATTCTCACTAACCTTAAGTCAGAGAAAGAAAATGAGAGGAAAGTTTAATTTTAGTAAAATATTGCATGATACAAAAAAAAGACCTTCACCAATATGAAAATTTCAGGGATAATTTTTTGTAGCAGTCGATATTTGTTAGTTTGGGCTAATTTAAACGTGTCGCGAGCGAGCGAGCGAGAGAGAGAAAGAGAGAGAGACAGACAGAGAGACAGATAGACAGACAGACAGACAGATGATAGGATGTGTTTTTAATTTATCTTGTATAGTAGAATAGGATAGGGAAACAGCAAGGTTTTCTTCCCGCTTTGAAATATTCATAAAACGCAGGTTTATTCCCGGGCAAGGTTCGCGAATGAAGCTTGGGTCACGAAGGATATATAGCATGTATTGTAGATGAGCCCATTCCCAAAAATGAAAAACAAAAAAATCTTAAATTTTCTATACTAGCAAGAAAAAATGCAAAGGATCACAAAAACAGGCAAAACTAATGAAATTGGGTTGATCATGATACTTGTTCTGTACTTGTGGCTGGATCCTGTAGTGATCCAGGTTACTAGATCACACAAGCCTCGTTTTGCGACCCGAGAGTTTTCTCCTGGGATATGGTTTTCCTCAACCATTTTTTGTTGACATATTTATAGATACAAAGATTGATTATTTTGCTTAACGACGTACAAATATGAATTCAGATGTTATGTCCTGGACAAAAGAGTCTTGGAACCACTGATATACATTAGGGAGGCACACTGTACATGCGCTCAATTTTATTTATGATAAAAAATGTCCCTCCACCATTGCTGACAACTCTACTAACATAGTGAAAAATAAAAAGGCACATTGCCGTGACTGGAACAATATATAAGTTTCATTCACCTGTGTGTGGGTTGACTACTAATATGGTAATATAAAAACACCAATAGCACAGCGACTCTGTTAGACAACACTTCTCTTGCAAAACAAAGTTCCTCTCTTGTGAGGTTCCTTGATGCAGGTGATGATTCACGTAGCTGGACTTATTCTATCCTTCCTTAGATCGAACCTTAATTAATGCCTTCAATTTCCCAGGAGCTGCATCACTTATACGCGTTTAGCTCTTCCTCCTGATTAAAATACAATTATTAATAAAAAGACTTGATTTCGGAAGGAAACGAAGTCTAACCAAAGTTTGCTCTGCTATAAACATGTGATTATTACTATAATGGAATTGTCAACGCTTGCGAAGGGACACTTTTGCAATAATTAAAACTGAGTGATCCTCAATTCGCTGCCTTGATATATTTCACTGGTCCTGAAACTCTTTTGTACAGGACATAAAATTTGAAATCACATTCGCTTCATAACTCAAATTATATCTGTACCTGTTTAGCACTTAAGTAAATCGGTGTTAAGCCAAAAGAAAAAAAAATCGGTCTCTCTGGTTACGAATCGGAGTACAACAATGGCTATAGAAAACATTTCGAGGTGGAAACTCTCGCCTCAAAAACTGTGAATGGTATAAGTTAGCAGGTAAGTTGCCAGCATTAAAACCCCGTATAACACTGCAGGTCCTAACCTCACATACAAATGAAGAATGATGTTAAAACTGTTTTCATTATTTTTACCTGTCTTGGTGGTCCTCTTTTACTTTTGTCATGTTAGTAAAGAAAATTTACGTTTTTTTTTTTTAATTTTTGGGGCTTAATGTCATCTGCGAACCATAATATAGCCATCAGTAACCCAGTTTCGCCTTTATGGATCTCACTTCTGTCCATAAATCGTATATGAGAAGGAAGGGGAATGGGGTGCAGGCAATTGAAGATAGTGGAGCATTCTCATGGTATGAGCACACTTGTTCCTCGTGCTAACAAAATTTAGAGGCCTCTACTGTCGTGCAGGTACGTAATACGCCTTAGGGCCGTTAACTTCTTAGCTCCCATGTTTGCTAGATTTACCATGTGGTTCTTCACAGACAATTTGGAATCAAATTTCACCACTTGGATATCCATGTTATCTCCGGGTTCCAGCATTCTCCCAGTCATCCTTACCACAGCATTAACATCATAGTGCCTAGAGACCATCATCATCTCTCTCTCTCTTCCCTCTCTCTCTCTCTCTCTCTCTCTCTCTATATATATATATATATATATATATATATATATATATATATATATATATATATTATATATATATATATATATATATATATATATATATATATATATATATATATATATATATATATATATATATATCTGTCTTTGTTTCTCTCTCTCTCTATTACCTATCTATCTATGTATCTATCTATCTTCTCATTCTCCCTAGACTGAAAAACGCAATATTTTACCTAAACGAACACATATTCACTGCCGCAACGAAATTATCACTGAAATTATCTTGTAGCTGAAGGTCTCCTTTTCTCCATGTAATATTTTACTAGAATTAAACGATCCTCTCATTTTCTTTCTTGACCTAAGGTTACGTATAGAGCGACCTGACTCAGCCAGGTTACGATTACTAAAATTTGGTATTCATGCGATGCATAATTTGCTAATAAAGGTCTCCGTACACTTTGTGTGTCCTTTACGTACGTGTTACGAATGAGTGTGGTTGAAAGGTCAAGGACAGGTGTTCAGATATAGAGCATGTTCCACAGTACCCATGAATGATAGTTATTCGACACGTCAGCTGATTGGTTAAAAAGCGCTGGACAGGTACCTAAAGTCAGTACCTGACCAGCCGGGCTGTGGTTCGTGCGACAGTTTGCGTACGATTAACAGTAACAGCCTGGTTGATCAAGTCCTGATCCTACAGATCACAAACACTTGAAGAACCCCAACACATGCAGAACCTCAATACCAATATAACCCCAACAGCTACAGAACCCCAACATCTACAGAACACCAACACCTGCAGAACTTAAACATCTGAAGAACCCCAATACCTGCAGAACCCAACACCTACAGAGCTCCAACACCTGAAGAACCCCAACATCTACAGAACTCAACACCTGCGAAACCACAAAACCTGAAGACCCAAACACCTGCAGAACCCCAACGCCTACAGAACCACAAAACCTGAACAACCCCAACACCTGACAAACCCAACACCTACAAAACCACAAAACCTGAATAACCCCAACACCTGAAGAACCCCCAACATCTACAGAACCGCAACACCTACAGAACCCCCAACACCTGCAGAACCCAACAACACCTGCAGAACCCCAACACCTGCAGAACCGCAACACCTACAGAACCCCCAACACCTGCAGAACCCAACAACACCTGCAGAACCGCAGCTGGCCGCTGCAGGATTCATAAGGCCAACAGCTGGTGGCGTCAGTGAAAATACTGTTGTGTCACCGGAAAGTTTAATCCCTGGATACAACATACATCGTGGGACGTGACGCTGCTATCTGCGTGGAGCGTGACCTGGGTACCGGCGAGGATCCTGGCGAAGATTGTGACTGGGAGGGTGGTAGTGGCTGTGTTGGTGGCGGGGAGAGGGTTTCGTGGTGGCAGGGGAGTAGCCGTTTCAGGGTGTGTCAGGGTGTAGTGGGTGTGTCAGGGGTGGTGGTGTTAGTGGGTAAAGTGGGTCTGTCAGGAGGATAGTGGTGTGCCTAGGGGTGGTCAATGGTGCCAAACAGGTAGCAGTTTCATGGGAAAGTGTGTAGAGAGTGTCAGGAAGGGAGGGTAATGAATGTATCAGGAGGGAGGGTAAAGCTAAATCTATCAGTAGACTACGGGAGTAGTAATTCCTTCGATACAGTTCCATAGAGAAACCAGCTTAAGAAAGTAATGGCAAACTATATAGGAGGGGAAAATTTTCTCTGGATCGAAATATTAAAAAATAGTTAAAATAACCATAATTTTAAAAGAGTGGACCAGAAAGCCAGTGGAAGGCCTCTGTCAGATGACGAAAAGCGGGTCATCATATGACTAAGACACGCGTCAGGAAACACTTGTCCTGTTTCCTGACAAACGTTACCTAACCTAATCCTGGATCGAGACATGGCTGATCATAATTGCATAATTAATTAGGATAAATGGGAAGAAATTACCCACACGATGGCTTGACCAAATGATTACTGCAACACACAACTCACTAAACAAGGTTATATAACGTATCTGGATACTCACTTTGACTCTTAATATTGGAACAACAAATTTTTTATCAGGTATTCCCACTGGGTAACACTAAACCCACAGTGGGTCATGCAGTTCCTGGGAAATGGGAGACAATCAGATTTGATCTTAGCAATGGTAAGATTGCTGCATTTTCTAGGAGCAAGATCCTTAACCTTCGCCACTGTGTGGCGAAACGTTTCTTCATTATAGATTCCCATATCTTGCATAAGTGTCTCAATTCTTTAACTTGTCGGTTTTCAAAAACCCTTTATCACAATCCTAAAATATGTTGAATAATTCCTCGCAAAGCAAATTGAGAATAATACACAAATAACCCGCATATTGGAGGAAGTAGTTACGACGACGTTTCGGTTCGACTTTGTAAATAGTGCAAGTCGGACCGAAACGCCGAAATAAGCTCCTCTTATTTGTACGCGTTATTTGTGTATTGTCCCAGTCACTGTATTTTGATAAGTAAAGGACACAAATGCAACTAGTGACATTTATTGTGAACGTTTCGCTCCAGGAGCTTTGTCAAGGCTTGACAAAGCTCCTGGAGAGCGAAACGTTGCCACAATAAAATGTCACGTTAGTTGCATTTGTTTCCTTTTACTTAACATATTGTCGATAATACTACCAATATTATTACACTGTATTTTGCCTTTGTGGTCTATTTAAACTGACTTAACTCAGTGGTGGACCTGACTTAACTCAGTGGTGGACCTGACTTAACTCAGTGGTGGACCTGACTTAACTCAGTGAAGACGTGTCTTGTGTGCTCTCTGTGAATCTGAACAAGATGTCCTCTCTTGAGCTACTCTACCAGCAGCTGAAGGAAGAACTGAGGGTAGCTAAGCTTGAGATACAGCGACTGACTGAGGAAAACAAGAGGATTCGTAGTAATCCTCCTGTTGAGAATCCTCAAGCCAAGAAAGGAACCTGGACAGTGGCCGGAATGCATGGGACAAAGTTAAAGATCAAGAGGATGGATGGAGAGGTAGAATTAACGAAGAACCAGAAACCTGTTGTGGAAACATCGAACCGATTCTCCGTGTTACCCGATGAATGTGAGTCGACTACAGGGAACATCACGAACGACACCAAGGAAGGTAAGAACATTGTTCTTGTTGGGGATAGTCAAATTAGGTATATGGATAGGGCCTTCTGCTTGAAAGAGAGAAGTAGGAGACAGAGGGTTTGCTTTCCTGGGGCTGGGATGGAGGATATTGTTAGCCGTCTGGACGACATCATGAGAGGTAATGGGAGCAATCCTATTATCTGTCTCAGTGCTGGAGGCAACGATGTTGGCAGACGTAGGAGTGAGGACCTGACTAGCAGGTATAGGTCAGCAATAGACATAATTAGGAAGAAGGTGGAACCCTGTCATATGTGGTATTTTGCCAAGGAGAGGAGTTGGAGATGAATGGCTGTCCAGGCAATTGGTGCAATTGCTGGCTGGACAAACACTGTAAGGATAATGCAGTACCATTCATTTGCAACTGGGACCACTTCTATGGCCGAAATGACATGTATGCCAGGATGGGGTTCACTTATCCAGGGCAGGTGTGGATTTTCTTGCTAGCTCAGTTGAGGGTGTTGTTAGGACTTTAAACTAGGATTAGTTAGAGGTATGGGTTTAGAAATGGAAAATAATGAATGTCGAAATATAGATCTAGGCTTTGATATAAAAATCTTAACAATAACAAGGACAGAAATAGGTATAGTGGTAAAACAGAATGGAGCAGGAAGGGTAAAGAGAAAGGAGGGTCTTTAAAAGTGTATTATACAAATAGTCGTAGTGCTAGGAATAAGATGGACGATTTGAGATTATTTGCAAGTGCAGGTAACATTGATGTATTTGCCATAACTGAGACGTGGTTCAATACGAAAAATAGGGACATGCCTGCTGAATGTCATATACAGGGTTTTAAATTGTTCCAAGTAGACAGAAGTTTCGGGAAGGGGGTGGAGTGGCACTGTATGTCCGAGATCGCTTGAACTGTTGCATAAAAAGGGAATAAAGTCTGAAATAACACATACAGAGTCTGTCTGGATAGAATTTTCAGAGGGGCATGAAAAATTGATTTTAGGTGTGATATACCGTCCCCAAACTTAGATGGGGACCAAGGAGACTACTATGGGAGGAAATTGTTAAGGCCACAATGCACGATAACGTAGTTATTCTGGGTGACTTCAACTTTAGTCAAATTGATTGGAATTTTTGACTGGGAATTTAGAATCTAACGACTTCTTAGATGTAGTTCAAGATTGTTTTTTGAAGCAGTTTGTGACAGAACCTACAAGGGAAATAACCTGCTTGACTTAGTTCTGCAAACAAGGAAACCCTTGTTAATAATTTAGAAATTACAGAGGAACTCGGCGCAAGCGACCACAAATCAATTACCTTGGCATTGAATGGAAGTTTCATAGTACGAATAACTCAGTAACGGTCCCAGATTTTCGCTTAGCAGATTACAATGGACTTAGAGAACACTTATCATAAGTGGACTGGGGTAATGAAGATAGCTATCAATATGACAGTTTTCTGAACACTATACATGCTGCCCAAATAACATTTATCCCATATAAAGAAATTAGATCGAATAGAAATGACCCAAAATGGATGAATAATAGGCTCAAATATCTTTAGGCAGAAGAAAGGAGTTTATAGGCGTATCAAAAGAGGTGAGGGTCATCTTATGAGTCAGTATATTGACATTAAGAGGGACGTTAAAAGGGATAAGAAAAGCTAAACGGGACTACGAAATTAAAGTTGCTAGGATTCGAAAACTAACCCAAAAGTTTTTTCAGGTGTATAGAACAAAAGTTAGAGATAAGATAGGTCCCCTTAAAAATAATTATGGGTATCTTACTGACAAAGAGAATGAAATGTGCTCTATTTTTAATAATTATTTTCTCTCGGTTTTCACTCAGGAAGACATTAATAATATCCCAAGAATTAAGTATTTTAGTGGGCCTGAAGAAGATAAATTATGTAGTATCACAGTCACTATGAAAAGGTTATCAAACAGATAGACCGTTTGAAGCAAAATAAATCGCCAGGCCCTGATGAGCTTTTTTCAAGGGTTCTTAAGGAATGCAAAATAGAACTCTGTGAACCCTTAACTAACATTTTTAACCTATCTCTTCAAACAGGTGTAGTGCCGGATACGTGGAAGATGGCTAATGTAATTCCTATTTTTAAAGCAGGGGACAAGTCGTTACCATCAAATTACCGCCCAATAAGTCTAACATCAATTGTAGGCAAATTACTAGAGTCGATTATAGCTGATAACATAAGAAGCCATCTCGATAGGCATAATTTGATTAATGATACTCAGCATGGATTCACCAGGGGCCGTTCCTGCCTAACTAATTTGTTAACTTTTTCAGTGGGGCTTTTGAGGCAGTTGATAATGATAAAGAATTCGATATCGTTTATTTGGATTTTAGTAAGGCTTTTGATAGAGTACCACATCAGAGACTGTTAAAGAAAGTGGCTGCTCATGGCATTGGGGAAAAGTGTTGTCATGGATCGAGTCATGGCTCACCAATAGGAAGCAGAGGGTGTGCATGTATGGGGTTAAATCGGAGTGGGATCTGTAACAAGTGGCGTTCCTCAGGGATCGGTTTTGGGCCCGTTGTTGTTTATAATATATATAAATGACCTTGACGAGGGAATTCTAGTGATATGAGCAAATTCGCTGATGACACGAAGATAGGTAGGATAATCGATTCAGACGTAGATGTCAGTGAACTACAGGAGGATTTAGACAAACTCAATTCCTGGTCAGAAAATGGCAGATGCAGTTCAATGTAGATAAATGCAAAGTTCTAAAGCTCGGGAGTGTCCATAACCCAAGCACTTATAAGTTAAATAACGTAGAACTTAGCCATACAGATTGCGAGAAGGACTTGGGGTGATGGTAAGCAGCAACCTTAAACCAAGACAGCAATGCCTAAGCGTACGTAATAAGGCAAATAGATTACTGGATTTATATCAAGTGTTAGCAACAGAAGTCCAGACGTTATATTACAGCTTTATACATCATTAGTAAGGCCTCACCTAGATTACGCAGCTCAGTTCTGGTCTCCATATTACAGAATGGACATAAATTCGTTAGAAAACATTCAGCGTAGAATGACTAAATTAATACATAGCATTAGAAATCTTCCTTACGAAGAAAGATTGAAGACCCTTAAATTACATTCACTTGTAAGACGTAGAATGAGGGAGACATGATCGAGGTATACAAGTGGAAAATGGGTATTAACAAAGGATATAATAGGTCTTGAGGGTATCTCCAAGAGAGAACCCGCAATAATGAATTCAAGTTAGATAAGTTTAGATTTAGAAAGGATATAGGAAAGTATTGGTTTGGAAATAGGTAGTTGATGAATGGAACAGTCTGCCTAGTAGGGTTATTGAAGCAAGGACCTTGGGTAGTTTTAAATTTAGGTTGGATAAATTCATGAGTGAAAGGGGTTGGATTTGAGTGGGAATTGCACATGAGTAAATAAAATTATCAAAACTTATTTTTGGGTAGCATTGAAAATTAGGTTGAACAAATATTCTGTTGGTGGGATGGAATGTGAAGGACCTGCCTAGTATGGGCCAACAGGCCTGCTGCAGTGTTCCTCCTTTCTTATGTTCTTATGTTCTTATGTTATGAGTGAGAGGGGTTGGATTTGAGTGGGACTCGCGCATGAGTGGGTAGAATTGTCAAAGCTTATTTCTTGGGTAGCATTGAAAATTGGGTTGAGCAAATATTCTGTTAGTGGGACGGATTGTGAAGGACCTGCCTAGTATGGGCCAACAGGCCTGCTGCAGTGTTCCTCCTTTCTTATGTTCTTATGTTCTTAAAACGTTCAGCTATTATGATAAAACAGATTAGGAAAACAAAGGTTGTTTTAGTCAGCCAAACAAGATAAGCAAAGAATGTCTGTCTGTCAGACAGTTGTGTGTTGTTATACCCGAGCCGCAAGAATATCATCCATCAGGTGTAATGGTGTGAAAAAGTTGTAGTTACAACGATGGTCACAACGTTTCGCTCGCACAGTGAGCGAAACGTATTGTATTGCATTAACGACAATGTTTTGCTCATGCAGCAGATTTATCATATCGGTTTTTATGCAGACTGATATGATTAAGTCCCTATATGGTCTAAAGGATGTTAGCACAGGTATCCACTGTTTAACCGAAACGTCGTCGTTACTAACAGGCATCCACGGTGTGGGCGAAACGTCGTTAATACAGGTATTCACTGCATCGTAATGTTATTTACTGCACCTTGGAGGAAATCACACACTACTATTCTGGTACAAGTGAGTGTGTACGTTTTACTGAGGCTAGTACCACAAGGCCCTTTATGGCTAAGACGCTAGACTGAACTAGGTGTGACGAAAAACCTAGAAACTAGACCCAGAGACCCTTTGGTTTAAAGCAAGGACTTTCCAGCAAGAGACGAGTAGCGTCCGGCGGAGACTCGATCCCTATAACCACAAACAGGTAAGTACAATTAGGCGAATGGTATAAACCTTGGTAGTGGTATAAATGGTATAAACCAGAAGTGATCAAGGTCCCAGGACTGAAACGTTTTCTAATATGTCATAGTGTTTGCTCATGTGTCTTTCTGAATTAATTAGGCGAATACACAGGTACGGCATCAGGGACACAGGCTGCAGAGCAAGTCTTCAGTCTGACAGTATTTTCTCAGTGTTGAACTTCACCAGGTCGCCCAGTAAAGATCATGACTAAGAGTAATATCACCAGAATGTTAATGGTATGGAAATGGTGTGATAATAACAAAGTTTGAAAACTTTTTCATTACCACGCTTGCTAGAGGCATTTGTCAGTCAGAGCAATACATACGTACTTCAGAATCACGTTTATGTAATTGAATGGTGTATCGCTGTAACAAAATTTGCTACAAATGAAGTACAGTAAGTGTCCACTAGAATGCAAATACGAAAAGTATGTAGCAAGACATACGCAAATAACCGCACATAAGACAGAATAGCTAACGATGACGTTTCGGTCCATTTACAAGTCACACTGTGACTTTTAAATGGCTTGGAACGTTGCCATAAGTTTCCTCTCTCCGCCCGGGTTATTTGTGTATTGTCCAGCTCACTGCATTGTGCCTTTTTTGGTTTATTTAGCAGCAAAACAAGTTACAAAATAACTCCCAGTCTATTCAGAAATGCGAGTTAGAAAAAAAACTTAAAGCCTTGTAAATCCTCTTGACCTTTTTTTTTATATGATAATATTAAAAAAAAAAAAAACACTGGATATAGTTTACCGGAAATTTTGGAGGATATTACTTGACGCAATTATCCCGAAATGATAAACCGACCTAGAGTTATATAAACGTTTTTGGGTCATTCAAATAAGAGGAAAAAGGGAAGGTTTTACACTACGATTATAAACAGTAATAACATAAGACCACATTTGTAATAAAAATACAAAGAAAATCTTAAGACAATATTTCGTCATGGAAAAGTGTCGTTCTGCTGGAACTGCATCAACGACAACTACTACACTTACTCGTATAACAGACACAACAGCAGTTTATAATGCGATCCTTTATTGATTACTTTTCGCCCACACAGTCGACGTTATCAGTCACAAACAGATCTGTTTGTAATTAATAAAGGCTACTGTGGGCGAAACGTAGTAAAAAAAAGGATCACATTATACTGCATTTGTGACTATTTTTCCATCGTGTCGGTATTTTATACAGTCTCTCCACTTTATCTTACTGTATAAGTTGAACAAGAGTATATTGTGCATTTACCTTTTAAGTAATAGTTTTAAGAATATTATTTTAAGAGAGTAATATTACTTTTAAGAAAGTAATACTACTTTTAAGAAAGTAATATTACTTTTAAGAAAGTAATATTACTTTTAAGAAAGTAATATTACATTTAGAAAAGTAATATTACTTTTAGAAAAGTAATATGAGCCAAACTGCCAAACTTTTGAATTGTGTTCATCACGAAACACTAAACCCTTTAGAGTTATACAACACTTGGGAAATGGGAGGAAATCAGGAGTGATGTGAGTAGAGGAAGGGTAGCATCAGCTCCTTGGATCAAGAGCCCTTCACCAGCATCAAGGTAGCCAACTTGAATCAGCTAATCGAAGTTCCTTTCTAGGGTAATCACAGAGGGTAACGTACAGGTAATTAATTATATTACCATAACCTTAAATATGGTATCTAATGTAATCGCGAACAACCGATACATGATGCTAAACAACCACAGGCGGAGTTAAATGATTGCAACACGAAAGGCCTAGAGCTATCATTCAACCCCTGTGTGGTTGTTTTTGCACGGTATTTAATGTGTAAAGTGTATTTTGCAATTATTATTACCCTTCATATTTCATTACTTGACTCACATTCTAGTGTGGCATGCAAAGAGTATGTTACAATTTAATCGGCGTATGTCACACTCCCATATAGGCTGCCTCCCAACCAGCGAACCGGGTGCTAAGGGTTAAACGATCAATAAGGACCCGCGTTAAATCAGTACCTTGACTGAAATCACACAAGCCCAAAAGCTGAAACGTGGTTCACTGCGGAAGCTTTCAACTTGCAACCTGCTGGTTGATCACGGCTCTCTCCGGCTTTGCTTCCTTACCTGTCACAGTGTGCTACACTTACTATTGAACCTTGTACGGTAGTTACATATGTACATGTATATATCTGGCAAATATAACTGGTGGGAATACAAGTTATATATTGTGAGTTTGGTTTGCCCCTTGTTGACACCCACTACGACCAGGTGCACATTCTTTACCTGTTTTCTGAATAGGCGTTTGATCCATCTTCAATCATTAACAAGAAACAACTGTGACGGCTATTAACAATAACCTCAAGTGTATGTGGTTTGTGTGTGTGTCCCTGCCACAGCTTTGTGACTTTACTCCCATTAAACTGACATCACTGAAATTATGAACATTACATAATTATATAAATCCCGAAGAATTACCAATTTATTGTGATTTAAATGCAGCGTGAATCTAAAATATTGAGATAGATATATAGAAGATAAAAGATAGATAAAAAAAAAAAAAAAAAAAAAAAAAAAAAAAAAAAAAGAGAGAAAAACGGATACTCCACACTCGATAGATCTAGGGCAAATTGAGGCGCCGGAGCTAGGACTCGACCCTGTAATCACATGCTTGATACAACACACACAACACACGGGAATGTGGGGGCCCCATGCTGATAGAGGTTATCAGTAAAAACTTTGTGTCAGCATGTTAAAAATACTAAAGAGATGTACCAACCGGGTTTGGGACCTATTGTTTACCAAAAGCCTGACATGGTAAGGTAGAATACGAGAGCCTCTGGGAGCCAGCACTATGCTGAACTCTATTCAAGAATTTGTGAAACTAAATGGAGGGAAGATTGACAAATAGGAGTGAGAAGCTAGACTTTGAAGCTGAACTTTGCAGGAATGACAGAATTCTTGAATACATGTAGTGGGAAAGGAAGTCTGCAAATTTCTGAACAAACAATTAAAAGATTTCATCTCAGAGGAAACATGGCAATGCCAGGAAAAGATCCCACCAGCGGTCCTGGACGTCATACACACAACAGGAAAGGGAAAAAAATTGGAGGTGAATACATCAAAATCCGTGGCTGTAACCATGGGTTATAGAGAGGAAGCAGACGCATTGTCCAAACAAATATATACGGTAAGTTAGTGAACATGGGACACTTGACAGAGATCTGGAAATTCTGAGGTTACCAATTTAAAAAGAAGATAGCAGGAGTCACTGAAAACAGGCCAGTTTGATTACAATGCCATGGAAGGTAATGAGAAGATAGTCAGGAAAATGTTAGAACACCTGGAGAGTAGTGGTTTCATGAATAATAACCAGCAAGGGTTCAGAGATGGTGAATTTTGTCTTACCATTTGGAATTCTAGAGAGGTAAAATATGAAACAGGAGAGAGAGGGTGGGTGGATTGCATTTTCTTAGGCTGCAAGAGGCATTTGATACAGACTCCAAATGAGACGGGGCAAAAGCTGAAAAGCAGGAAGGATTAACTAGAACGTTCTCCAGTGGGCAAAGTGTACATAGGAGGAGGAAGCAAAGAGTGGACGTTCGGGAAGAGGGCGGGAAAGGGGAAGAGTGAAAAGGTCAAGGATCGGTATTAGTACCTGTACTGTTTCTGGTTTATGTAAACGACAAACAGATGGAGGAGCGATTTACCTCTAGCTGTTGACGATGTAAAACTAATAAAAATACAAACAGATGAGAACGGGGAAAAGCTGTAAAAATTTGGAAAAACTGCAGGTTGTGCCGATACGTGGTGCTTAAATTCAACCCCAGCAAAAGAGGGTTATGAAGTTTGGGGAAGGGGCTAGAAGACTGACAAAGAGTATTTTTCAGGGAACAGAGGCTAAACACCACATTCATACTACTTAGCATATTGTTAGGGACTTACATCAACCGAATAACCTCTCAACCAAAGTTCTCCTGGCAAATCTTTGAGTAATATTCACCAATGCCAGCAAAGAGTCATTCCGCATTTTTTGTATCTAGCACCAGCATGGAACCCTACCTAAGAAAGCATGTTAAGAAACTGAAGAAGGTGCAGAAGGATAAAGCAAGACTGGTTTCCAGAGCTAAAGGGTTGAACTACGAAGAGTGGCTAACGGAATTTAATCTAACGACACTGGAAGACAAAGGACAAGAGACGATGGAAACAAAGAAAATACTGGAGGAACGATAGGGCAGACAGGTCAAGCTGTTTGAGGTGGAAACAGGCACTCGAGCTGGAAGCTAAAGACACAAATAACCCAAAGAGATGTCAGGTATTTTTCCCTCTCTGGGAGATCGGAATGGCCAAAGAAGTGGTGGAGTTAGATTCCATAGTAATTTTAAGCAGGTAAGATAAGACCAAGAAACCAGTGGGGAGTGAATCTCAGGGAGTTGAGACAGGGCCAAGAGCTAAGACTGACGCCTGCACTCACATAAAGCGAGTAATACAGGTGAGTAACACACACACACACACACACACAGTGAAGGCAGGATCCATACATAGCTTTAAGAAGAGGTAGATCAACCCATGAAGCAGGAAGGGTGACCTAGTAGCGACCAGTGAAGAGGGGGGGGTCAGAAGCTGACTGACCCCGCAGCCACAACTAGGTGAGTACACAACAAACACGACGATACAGTATTTACTTGAAAATTGATGAAAAATTTCGACAATCGAATTTCAAAAATTTTTCACATATTCTGGATAAAAGACAATTCAGCAAAATTCATTACTGATGCCTTTATAGTATTAAATTTTATATTTTATGAAATATTTTTTTTTATAGAAAAAAAAAAGTTTTTTGGGATTATACAAAAGATTTATACTAACTTCCTGATATATTTGGAAAGGGATACTGTAGGGGTGATACTGTGGTGGTGATACTGTAGTGGGATACTGTAGTGTTGATATGGGAAGTTGATACGTAGTGTTGATCCCAGTGTTGAACTAGGTTGATACTCGATAAGCTGATACTGTAGTGTTGATCCCTGTAGTGGTGATACTGAAGATGATACTGTAGTGGGTTGTTTTAATTGAGGGGTGATCCCTGTAGTGGGATATTGGGGAACGTAGCGGGGAAAATGTAGGGGATACAGTGATACGTGGGTGATACTGCAGGGTGATACGGGGTAGTGGTGATACTAAGTGTGATACTGAGTGGTGATACGGGTAGTGGTGAAAATTGAGGGTGATACTGTAGTGGTGATACTTTAGGCGGTGATACTGTAGTGGGATACGTGATGATACTGCATGGTGATACTGAGTGTTGATACTACTTGGATACTGTAGTGGGGATACTGTAGTGTGAAAATTGCATGATGATACGGAGGGGTGATACTTGTAATGTATGGGAATTATTTTGGATACATTTATACTGAGTGTTGATACTGTAGTGGTGATACTGAGTGGTGAAAATGAGTGGTGATCCCGTAGTGGGATACTGTAGTGTTGAAAATGAGTGGTGATACTTTAAGGGTTGAAAATGTAGTGTTGATACTTAGTTTGATACTGGGGTTTTGATACGAGTGGATACTGTAGTGGATACTGTAGTGGTGATACGAGGTTGATATGTATGCTGATACTTTTGGATACTGAGTGTGATACTGTAGGGATACGTAGTGTTGATACTGAAATGTTGATACTGTAGTGGTGATACTGAAAAGTGTTGATACTGTAGGGAATGTGGTGATACTGTAGGGGATACTGTAGGGGTGATACTTAGGTGATTAAAGGGGATACTAGGTGTAGTAGATGATCTGTAGTGGTGATACTGTAGTGTTGATACGTATTGGATATTTAATGGTGATACGGGTTGATACTATAGAGTTTATACGTAGTGTTGATACTGTAGTGTTGATACTATGGGTGATACTTGTGTTGATACTGTAGTGGTGATACTGGGTGATAGTGAAGTAGTGATACTGCAGTGTTGATACTATAGTGGGATACTGTAGTGTTGATACTGATTGATAATGAGTGATGATCCCTGGGGTGATACTGAGTGTGATACTGTAGTGGTGATACTGCAGTGTTGATACTGAGTGATGATACTGAAGTGTTGATACTGAGTTTGAACTGAGTGATACTTATGGTGAACTGAGTGTGATACTGAGTGGGATATTTTAGGGATACTGTAGTGGTGATACTGAGTGTTGATATTGTAGGTTAATACCTAGTGGTGACACTTTAGTGGTGATACTGAGTGTTGATACTGAGTGTTGAAAATGTAGTGGTGAACTCTGTGCGATACTTTAGTGGTGATACTGCAGTGTGATACTTTAGTGGTGATACTGTAGGTTGATACTGGGATACTGAGTGTTGATACTGTATTGTTGATACTGTAGTGTTGATACTGTAGTGTTGATCCCGCTGTGGTGATACTGTAGTGGTGAAAATGAAGGTTGATACTGAGGATGATACTGAGGTTGATATTGCAGTGTGATATTTAGTGGTGATACTTTAGTGGTGATACTGTAGTGTTGATACTGAGTGGTGATACTTTAGGGTGATACTGGTGGTGATACTGCAGTGTGATATTGAGTGTTAATACTGTAGTGGTGACATTTTAGGGGTGATAGTGGTTGATCCCTAGTTTGATACTGTAGGGGTGATACTTAGGTAATTGTAGGGGGGGATACTGAAGTGGTGATACTGTAGTGGTGATACTGTGGGTGGTGATACGGGAAGGGGGTGATACTGTTGGGGTGATACTTTTTTGGTGATACTGTAGTGGTGACAATGGGTGGTGATAATGTAGTGGTGACAAGGGGTGGTGATAATGTAGTGGTGACAAGGGGTGGTGATAATGTAGTGGTGACAATGGGGGTTATACTATAGTGTTGATATTGTAGTTGTGATACCGTATTAGTAAAATTTTTGGGGGGTGATACGGTTGAGATGATATTTTTGTGTTCTGGTGGTGATACATTGGCACAATTACCAGGGAATTGAACAAAAACGTCCCTACCAGTATCCAAAAACACTTACCACTAATCACAGTACACATCTGCCATATACCACCACATTGTTCCCTTATTTCCCCCCTTATCAAAAACAAATAATTTTAAAAAATAAAAAGTTATGAATGAAAATTTTTTCCCATTTTTCCTACAGGAATAAATTTTTGACTTTATAAATGTTTAAGCTTAGCATTTTTTTTGAAGGAATGAGTAGGGGAAAGGGGGGGAGATGAGGACTAACTGGTATGGGAAACCCTCAGACTAGATTAAGAATCAGAAAAATTTGGAGAATTCCGACAGTATAAAGAAAATGGACACAAATGGAATTTCGGATATTTTGTCGTAACTGTTTTACAAAGTTGAATAACTCCGGGAAAGGGGGGTTGCCCAATAAAATGTCACATTAGTTGTTCTGTGTCCATTTACCGAGATAAACTTAGATCACTGGTCTAGAACAATTTTAAAAGATTATAAAAATTGCCCCCAAAAAAGACAAAAAGTAAACACTACATTCCAGTCTTTGTCCAAGTTGTTTTTAAAAAAACGTTTTCTTTATACGTTTTTTTAGTATTTTTCATTTTTTTCGTGTTGGGTACCTCATGAAAAATTTTTAAAAAATGAGACACTTGAACAACGTTTGGTATTTTAATCTGGAAACGTTTCGCCCACCATTTCCCTTTTGGTTTCTGCATTGAAGATGAAGCCACTGGCTGGCGAAACGTTTCGAATAGATACCCAAATGTTGCAAAATGTCTTTTTTATCACTTTTGGTTTTTAAACCCCTTATTCCCATGTCTAATTTCCCAAGACATTCATTTTTTTTTTGTATTTAATAAATCAGGTTTGTGTCAGGGGGGCATAAACACTGTTCGGTTTGGTCCTTTTTTTTGAGAAAAAAAAAATTTTTAAAAATATCTAATTTAGATTATATTTTGATATATGTTTATTGTTTGCCTGTTATCTGACAAATGATTCCTTGCAATATTTAATTTTTTTTTTAAATTTTTCCCCAAAATAGTTAGCAGCAATTTATTTTTCCATCTGTAAAAAAAAAAAAATTTTAAATTTTTCCCAAAAAACTTTTTAAAAATTTAAATTTAAATTTCAAGAACAGAAAATATACACAGAACGTCATGGTGTTTTAAAACTGAATTTTTATTTTTTTTTAAAAAACCCCTTCAGATGTTTATGATATTTCAAGATATATACACCGGGGAAGTGTGTCTTTCGTGTATATATGAGAGGTTTTTGTAATCTTTATTTTATGATGAGATCTGTGGTCAGTGTTGAACACTTATACTTAAAAAGTAATGACTCAGTTGTAGTTGATAGACATTAAAATGTAATATTCCGACCAACAATCCATCCCCCATCCTACACCCAAAAGTGGATATTTTTACGTTTACATATTTATATTTATTTTCGCAGTTTCAGTCTCATAATTTGACTGATGAATCCGCTCGTGGCGAAATTTTCCCCTTTTTAAATAATCGAAATTGTACAAAAATTTTGCCTATAAAATTTTATAACCCCGTTTTACCAGAGGAAGAAAGTGAAAAATATATTGAGATTAAAAAAAAAAATGGAGGTACAGAGGGGAATAATGATGACTGAATGTTAGTGAAAGTAAACGCAAAAACTAATACCTGCTCTGATACAAGAGAGAAAAGAACAAGTTACAGTTCTGAGAGGCAAAAATTTTTTTCAGATTTTTGGGGTTTCAGAAAAATTACAAGAGATTATTGCCTTCTGCACAGTTGTTAATAACCAATCTCTTATCTATTAATCTGCTGTCTTTTTTCCTACTATCAACCTATTTACAACAGCAAACCTATTTACAACCTACTAAGATTTGCCAACTTACTACCAACCAACTAACTTAAATCAAAATACTATCAAACCAAAACATACTAATTAATGATTATATACCCAAAACCCTACCTTACAGCCTGCCTACTTTAACTTTATTATCAAGTCAATCTACTATACACCAACCTTTCCCTCTTCCTGTATACAACCTAAAACCAACAAACCTGTATATCAACTCACTTTTGGGAAATTCTATATACTTTAAATACAAATATAATCATAAACAGTAAAAAATAAACTTCTTCAATATGAAGCAATAATTTTACTCTGACATTTGCTGTAAATTTTTGTCTCTCAGTAAACGTGTATAAGAAATGGAAATAGAGTTCTTCCATGACAAAATTTGGAATTTTTTGTTATGATATATTTGACAAGAATGAAGTGCTGTGCAGGGGGGGGTAATTGGGGGGAAAAAAAGGGCTTAGGGGCGAGCTTGAGGAGAGCACCTGGAACACCATGAAAGAACCAGCCAGAGTGTTTGTGTATTCAAAAATATGAGTCCGTCAGCTTTTTCTGTTAAGTTAATTTTGGGGAGAGTTTTATATGAAAAAAAAAGGGGGGAAAAAAAAAAAATAAAAAAAAAAAAACCCTGGAGACAAGAGGAGAAATGGTATTTCCAAAAAAAGTAGGATGGTTAGAAAATTAGAAAGAGGGCTCTGTGGTATGGGGGATTTTTTTTAAAAAAT